>VZRO01002262.1:441783-513628 GCA_013397915.1 Daphoenositta chrysoptera
GGCCCGGACATTACGGCACACGGGCTGTGGGAAATAGAGGGGTTTAGGGAGTTAAATGCGCTTGATCACCAGGCCTTCGTGGAGTTTTTGTCCGTGGGTGCGTTCAGTGTAAAAATGAAAATAGTGATTCTGCTGACGAGCAGTTGTCAGACGCACTAAGTAATCCATAAAAGTATTGATGAATGTACATATCCGTATTATTTGGGGAAAATTGTAGAAAGGAAGTTTAAAAAACAGTAGAAACAAGTATTTAGGCAAGTGATGTGCTGTTGACACTTTTTTTTTTTAATACTTTTTTTTTATTGCCACACTGGTGATAAAGAGGAGGTTATCACAATACAGATTTTAACACGTAACACTTAAAACTCACTGGGATTTACTGTATTTAGTATTGGGAGTTCATAAGTGGTGTGTTTAATTCCTCATTTATTCCTTTGGGGTTTTTGTATTTGTGGTTTATTTTAATAAATCAACTCTTCAAACGTGTGTGAAGAAAATGCAATTTGGGCTCTTCGAGGTAAGGAATGCATTTTGGCTGTGGTGTCAACTGTTAGTTGTTTTAGTTGAATCCAGAAGTTCTTACGCTGAACACGATTGCTGGCTGATTAACTCTGAGTTAGAGTGTTGTCTTTGGTGTGAGAGATGGAGGATGTAACCTGTTTTGTCCCTCAGGAGTTGTTTGCTGCAAAAATACAGTCTTCTTGGGGACTGCAGGGACTGTGTTTGTTCCTTGCCCACTAGAGGTAGGTGGGGTTTGTTCAGGTTAGTCAGTACTCTAGGTTAGCATTCCCAGTAGGAGAGATGCATACTAGAGCCTGCTGAACAGATCAGGTTAACAGTTTTGGGTTTTCCTCTGTCCCAAGTGTGCCTGTTTTAGTAAATTAGGAAAGGACTTGTGTCTTCTTTAAAACTAAAATTGTGTGAACTAAGCTGGATTTATTGCCTTTAAGATATCCGAAATAATAGTGTCAATCCATTACTTAAAATTAGTAGGAGAATTCTTAGGTAGATAAAGAAATATCAAATAATCTTATTGGAGAAGTTAGTGACAATACAATATGGCTGCTTTACAGCTATCATCTCACAGTTAAGGTTGACTTTTTTAAGGCAGTGTTAGTTTGTTTTGAGAAGAGCTGCCAATAAAATTGTTTTATGGTTCACAGGTGTAAGCATGCTGGAAGTTAAAACAACAGGCAGGCTTCACTAAGTAATGATTTCCATGAAGATCCCACTGTACTATGTTCCTTTACTGGGTTAAAGGCAATCTGGTTGCTCTTCTGCAGAGGGAATTTCTGTTCAGACCACTGTGTGCTGTGTTTGTTGGCCAAGAGAGTGTTGAATTAAAATACCAGTCTTCAAGATCTGTTCTCATCGGGTGTATGGAGCTTGTTGATTTTATGTGGTGGAGTTATGGGTGCTTGGCACTTGGAAAATGAACCACACAACTCTATTCTGTTGCAGAGATTAGAGTTGTGTGGATGTGTGTGAGAGCACAGAGTGAGTTAAAAATGTCCATTCTATATAGGCTTAAAATAAGGGCTTCTAAAAGATATAAGATATTCTATGTAATAGAATTAATAACCTGACATTTTTATAGCAGGGTGCTGTGCAAATTCAACCAAGATTGGTGTCTAGTTTGGAAAAGGATTTAACACTGGACTTCAGACCGTAGTGTATTCACTAAGTTACTGAATTGAGTAAGACTGAGCTTATGTTTAAACACTGAGCTACATTCTGAATCAAAATACATGGTTAATGTTCAGTTGTTCAACATCTGCCGTGCCTTTCAAAAAATTCTCTGTGTGTTGTCTGTTGAGAATTGCTTCATTTACTGACAAATAACATGTAAGATTTTGAAGATACTTTCTTTCAATCAGCAGGCCACTGATCAGATGCAAACAGAATCTTTGCCTTCATGTCCCGACCCTGTGTCACCGGTGAGGTTAAATAATCTGATCGGTTCTCCAAGGTCTGGAACAGTTACTCCAAATCGTGTCTTTGTTGGAGGAATTGATTTTAAGGTATTCTTCCTTCTTTTTGCTGCTAAATTATAATTTATAACCATATGAAAATCAACAGGGGGAAAAAGAGAGACGGTCACATGCATTTGTTTAGTTGGTAAGTCCTCTTCACTACAATATCCAAATCTACAGTAGAGAGTAAAGCCTTAAGCCTCGATTTTAATAACTGTCCTACAAAGCTGACTCTGTACACCTAGCTGCTAGAAGTTTTTGACACACCACTTCTTCAGAGTTCTCTTTTTCCAAAGAAGATTGCTTTTGTCATCAGCAGAGTTGATGGTAGAAAAGTACATAGAAGGTTTTGTTTATGTATACCACTTAGTGTAATTTAATGAATTGTCACGATGTTTCATATGGCCAGTGGAGCACATGTCGGTAGCTTTTGTTCCTCTAACACTTGTGGTTCACACAAAGAATTCTAGTGTTTAGATTCCTCATCATAATAATTTTCTTAAAGGCAAGAGTTTGTTTTTAAAAGAAATATGAAATCTTTTCTGAGTAATTTGCAGTAGTGATCTTAATTCTTAGAATGCTTGTGCCTTTGTATATTCCCTAAAATCTTTAAATAGCGATGAACATTGAGCCACTCTTACCTTGGTCAGTTGCTTTCAACATTTGTGACGTGCTTAGGGTTAAGGTTTTTTCCTTTCTTCCTGCTTTAGATAATTAATTAAGCCATCAACTTTTGCAAAATGTGCTTAGTCTGCTTAGCTGTTGCTGTGTTCCCACCAGGAGTATCTACTCTGCCTTAATCCTCCTAGGCTGAGACCTTCTGAGTGCTCACTCATTTGAAGAGGAGGAAGAATTAACAGCTCACTCAGACTATTTTGCATAACAAATGCAAGAAATTCCAGAATCTTCTATCTTATTTCGCTGAGATAATTCAAACAGAAGTGTTCATATTTTAAGGTGTACAAGACCTTCAGTACATTTGGACTTTAATAAGGTGGCACTGTAGCTTTTTGCACCTATAGTAAGCAAATTACTGGAGCTATAAAAGGACCTCTCTCTGTTCTATCTTCACTACAATTTCAAAGGTTAAAATAATTTTCTGTCTAACATCAATATTTTTATTAATTATCATACTTATTGTTCATTTTGAAGGGTCTTTTGACTTGGTTCAGTTGCTGATAGTTCAAAATTTATTATGAAATTGTATTTCAACAGCAGTTCAAGCATGTTTGTTATCATAAAGAAGATGGAATTTTCTTGCGGAAGGGAGAGGAAATAGAAGGGATGAAACCTCTTTAGCCGTTTTAGTTGCTCTTCCATTTGGTATAACTCTTTATATCAAATACAGTCTTAAATTTCTGATCTAATCCTCACAGGATTTACATGTCAGTCTTGAATTGCTTTCTATCAGGAATCTAATTGCAAAAAGTATTGGGGTTTTCATTTTGGTTTTTTTTATTTGTTTGTTTTTGGAGATTTTTGACACCAAAGATCTTATTCAAGTCTGCTGGGGCGAAGCAAAAGCTATTGACTTGATTTTTGTGAAAAAGGGAATACACTTAATCAGCCTAAACTTACTTGCTTTCTAGCAAGGTCTTTTATGATTTTGCCATTTTGTCCATCACTGTGGCGGTGATTCCTGTTTGTAAGAGGAAACATCTGGTCTCTCAAATTTAGAGAAACATTTCTGCAAGGGCAGTTACAGTTGGGAACATTTTCATCTTGGTCTGAAGAGCTTTCTTTAGTGGTGTAGGCCATGTGTCATTGACATAGGCTGATGCTAAGCCTTTACCTTCCTTAAAGAATCTGACAAGTACCTTTGTCTTATCATGAGCAGGGAAAAAGCAAGTCCTAAACGTGTTTCTCATAAGTTTCTAAATACCATGTTTGTACAGATACTTGCAGATTTCATTGTGCGTCTTAGAACAGTATTTCCTTCTTATTCCCCATCAATGCACTGCTCTATGCATAAAGCTTCGTCTTTCCAAATTCATAGTCTTGTGTAACAAACCCTCATGTCCTTGGATGATACTTTGAGCACTTATCAATGTCAGACTTGGATGAGGCAGATAAACCTTTGATGTGCTGGATAGGATTCACTAAATTGTTGTCTCGGTTTGAGACAAGTTTAGGGGGAAAAGCTCTGGAAAGAACATCTCCTCCCCAGAAGGCAGGTTTCAGCATTCCCTCCCCCACCGATATGAAAGGAATTTCTTGGATGAAAGTGATAAAAACTATTTATTTAACAAGCAGAGCGCCGGCAAGGCACAGGAAACAAATGAGTAATTTTAGATAATAAACCCCCTCGACGCAGAGAAAGCTGGTGGATTCAGAATTCTTTCCTGTAGCTGGCCCGGCCCCTCCCGAGGTCTGAGGCTGGGATGTGGCATCCCCTCAGCCTCCCTGCCGGCCCGCGGGATCCGATGATCTGGTTCTCGATCACAGCTAGGTCGAACAGTTCTAGAAGAAGTTACCGGAGGGTTTTGGGATGCAGACCTGGGAAGATTTCTTGCCTCAGCCAACAGGCTGGCCAAAAGCAGGAAGGTGCTCGCTCGGCTCCGCTGCGGTGAGAACGCGGGGGAGTGTGTGTGAGTCCTTGAACACAAACCGCGCTGAAGAATTCGCCCGGCTTCCCTCCCCCCTCTCCTGGGCCCAGCTTAAAGCTACGGGACCCACTTCTGGGCATAAAGCAGACTATAGGGAAATACAGTATTATCATAAAATCACCCCAAGACAATTGTTTACAAACGATCAAAGTCACTCACTTAGAAGCAGAACAGTACTTGTGGTATACTTTTAAGTTAAGGATAAGTATAGATGAATGATGCATGCTTATAACCATGCTTCTTCCAGTGTTAGGTGTAGCATTAACTAAGGGCTACGTAGAACAAAAATCTCAAATGTGGTGTTTAAGGCACCATATGTGATACATGCTTACATTGTAAAAAAAAAAGATTCATAGAAGGCAGAGGAGTTTTCACATAGCTTAGGTGAGCCTTTACATTAGAAACTTATTTATTCCGTGCATACTTGGAAGGGGGCAGTTCCTTCCAAGTTCACTTAGACCACTCTCCATTGAAATAACGTTTTCTTACTTATAGTGGGGAGTTCCTATAGTGTGCCTGTACATGTTTGCAGACTCTCATGTTAAAACTACTTCAGAAAGAGGGACCATGGTGTATTCAATGGATTTGACCACTGAATCACTGTGGTTTAGGGGGATTTTTTTTCATTTATGTGACTTGTGTATATCTTTTATGAAAACCTACATACTCTGCTGTGTTGCAGCTGAAAGTATGGCAGTGATTTTTCATACTGTAAACTGCTCCAGCATGTAATTAACAGAAAATAAAATTCAAATCTAGTACATCTGCTTCAGTGATCTTAACTGTAAAAGGACAGTTGTTACATAAATCTACTAATGAGAAGTTTTAATGGCTTTCTAGAATTATTTCTGAATAATTAATGTAGTAGTTAAATGGGCCCTGAGGCTCATACTTGCTAATTCTTCTGTCTTCATATGCAGGGTTATAATTAGTTTGTAGCAAACTTCATCCAAAGTATGTCTGTTAATAGTCTTACGGTAAACATTGAACTAATTAATTAATTGACTAACTATGCAAACCAACTCTTCCTTTTTTTCCCCCCCTCTTGATTTACTGTACTAGACTAATGAAAATGACCTGAAGAAGTTTTTTGCTCAGTATGGTGGTGTGACAGAAGTGAAGATAATAAAGGACAGAGCTGGAATGTCAAAGGGGTTGGTATAGTAGAATAAGTGTATTGTGGAAATCGAAAATAACAGAAAGCTGACTATAATAAATTTGATTTTCACAGCTCATAATATTTTATTATTGATGTTTCAGTTATTCCATGTATGCAAAAATCTGTTCTTGCCCTCTAACATCTCTATATAAATGCCTTCAATTTGCATAACTAAAACTCTGTTGGTAATGTTGTTATAAGATGAAGCTGTGTACAAGTAGGACAAAATCAATAGTTTCCAATTTTTCAGGTTTTCTTAATGACTATTACTTAAGTAGATTATCCTAGCAAGGTTGTTTAGTTATTAAATATATTTATTTCTATTACTGAAAGCCACTATGGAAAGGAGCCTAAAGTGGAGGAAGAGCTGAGGTACACCTGATTGTGCTGGAGTGCATGGCAGGAACAGATTTTTCTGTGAAGATTTTTGGAACAGCAGCATAGGGGACAAATCTGACATTAAATCATGATTACATGAAAGGGGGACTGAGACTGGAAGTCACCAGTAGGAGAAATGCCAAAGAGTAAATATGGAGAAAGATTAGGATTGCATATTAAAATTATTGCTGTAATCCAAAGGCTGGTGATGTAACTAAGATGGGGAAGTGCAGTGCCAGAGAAGGGGGAAAGAGGTATTAGAGTTTGCACCTCTAAAGTTCTCTCCTGAGCATTAAGGACTGTTTCAATGCTGTCAGAGCTTAGCACTGACGCACATATCAGCAAGTGATGTGCTGAGCTGCAGTTCTTAGCACACTGTGCACTTGCATGACATCAGGGACTTTGGTCCCAGATCTGTCACCAAGCCTCTTGCCCTTTACTAAATTCGAAGAAGTATCTGAGAATGGCAGTGTGTGTGTCCATGTAACACATAATTATGCAGTTGTGGTTGCCAACATATGTCTCACAGCAGATATGTTGGGAAATAATTACTTTCCATGCTGTTAGAATTTCTGTTGAAATCCAAGCATAGGCTTCATTGCTTCTCATTGACAAGTGATTTTAAAAACTTAGGAGTTCGTGATTTATGTCTATTAGTTTATTGTCCAGACAGTCCACAGAATGAAAAGTCTGTGTAGCTAAGGTCCCAAGCAGGAAAATACTTAGTCTTCTTTGAAGACAAGTATTTCCAGGTTTGTTTAGAGAAGCCAATACAAGGAAAGCCCACAAATTTTAAAAGTACAGCTGGTCAGAGATTTACTGAACCTCTATATTTAAATTAGCGTACAAATACCTTGTATTGCAAAATCTGATCTGCTAGCAGGAGTGGCAGAGGCTGATACCTTCTGTAATCTGACCCTGAGAAATGAGCTATGACCCTAACAGATCACATACAGAAATACTAAAAGTTTTCAAAAAGATATGAAATTTAGGAAGTCAGATTTAATAGGGGGCTGGGGTGAGGGAGGGTTTTTGGGTTTTCTTATATATGTATTGTATACATTCAGATACTTCCTTTGCACTGGCAGTGCCACCAAGATTACTCTGGGAATGAAGTGAGGGGGTTTGGAAAAGCAGGAGTTCTGTGTAGAAAGCCTGTTTGATTTATTGCAGCCGTTGGAAGAGGTGTGGTAAAAGACACCCTGTGTCACCAAGTATGAGAATTGCTTCATCCTTGATCTCCACAGACTTCTTTTTATGCTAATCATGTTAAGAATTAGAGGAAGATTCACAGATAATGGCTATCTCTGCATCACTGCTTTTTCTGAGAACTCAGTTTAAAATAGCAGATTGTGCTTGTGCAAGTGTGGAGCATTTGCAGTTGTTGCTGAAGTAGGTGGGAGCTGTACTATGAATTACAGTATAATACTAGCTTTAAAAAAATCCCAAGTCTCTCATCTTTGGTTACCACAACAAGTGAAAGGTTTAGATCACAATCTTTGATTAATAGCAATGAAGGAATTTAAGACATAGGCTGAATAACAAGAACAGCTGGTCATTCATGGTGATACATTGCCACATACTTGAATGTAATAAGGAAGATGCTAAAAATACAGTTGTAAATTCAATCTTTACTTCTATGGTTGTTTTTTTACCCATTAGTTTACCTTGTAATGTCACTTGTCCTGTATGTCAAGTAACAATAAGCTGTGTTTGTAAATACAAACTTTAGAGGCTTAGCTTCTGTCATTTTTGTTTAGGTATGGCTTTGTTACATTTGAAACCCAAGAAGAGGCACAGAAGATTTTACAAGATGTAAGTGATAGTCCCCATTGTGTTTGTCTCTTAAAAGAAATAATTCAGTTCATACTAGGCCTGAGTCTGGTCCTCTGTTTGCCAAGTTGCATTTGAAGATAAATTTGGTCTGATAGTTAATAAAATGGTTTAAAGAGATCTAAGATAAGATTTATACTGAGATATTCTGGAACTAAGGAAGGAAGTTCTAGTTCAAAGTACTGTTCTTGACTTTGACATTGGTCTTTATTTTCTTATTCTATGTGTGGTCTACAGTACATGTAGAGTTACAAAAACTTTACCCATCACGTTCCACTGCTGTCAAGATTTTTGTGTGGAAATTAGGGAGATACTTGCTGTCTTTTATTTTGACTTTTTTTTTGTCAGACCTGATCTAATTCTTTTCAGTAACAATTAGATTCCCTTGAAGTCTACAGTGATGAAGCTCAAGTGATGTAATTTTTGTTTCTCTTACCTATGTTACTGTCTTGATGCTCATTGTAGAGCTTCCCTTGAGACATGGTCAGCTCTTCAGTTCATTTTCTTTTGTGAAATGCATGCTCTTGTATTTTGGTTGGAAGGTATTGGAGACATCTGTCAGTCAGGATTTAGTCACTCATGTGAGGGTATCAAGGTGCAGGTAAAAAACCTGAGAAAATGCCATTTGAGACATGCAAATTGCCTTCTCACAATTAGAAGGCTGGTTAAAATGTTGGAAATTCCAAACCTTTGTTTGAAGTTAGTGGAGCTAAAAAGTATATAAGCAGGAACTCCTTGAGACAGCTGGCTTTCTTGCCCTGGCTTGTTTTTGTTTTTTTTTAATTACCTTATTTCTGTAAACTAAACACCAATGGCACTGAGTACCATTTTGAATATGGCTTAGGATTCTTGCTCTGTTTGTAACTGAAAGGCTGCTCCATGAGAAGTGTTACTGATGTCTTACTTTGCCTGCTGTAAGTCCTTTAATTTAGATGTCCTACAATTCTATTACCTTTTTCATCTCGGCATATTTCTGCTATTTTGTATTCGTCTTAAGATCATGTAACATCTAGGTCTTTCCATCTTAGGATGAGTTTCTAGGCTTCAATTTATGTATGAAATTAATGGGTTTTTGTTTTATACTCTTGAATTTTTTTATATGAAATGCTGGTAATACTGGTGGTTTTGTGGTTTTTTGGTTTTTTTTTTTGTCCTGGTCTTCTGAGTAATGTCTCCAGAATTTCCTTTAATTTTGCAGTCTTCTAAATATGTGTTGAAAACAGACCTTGAGGAGTTTCACCTGGTTCCAGACACATATCGTGGGGTCTGATTTCAGCTTAACTGCTCTCATGCTCAATGTATCTAGCCTACAAAGAACCTTGTCTGCTTGTGATTTTTCACTTCCCTGATGCCTAGATCTGTGTAGAAAGTAATAATGTCTTCTTTCTTTAATTCTAGGCTAAAAAACTCGACTATAAGGGTAGGAAATTGAATATTGGCCCAGCAATAAGAAAACAAGTGCGGAGTCCTAGTGCTCGTATGTATTTTTGCTTGCATTTGTGTATTGTCAGTATGAGTATAAGTTTTTAACCAAAATGTACCTGGTCTTGCACTGTACTAATGCTGTGTGTGGAATATGCTCAGAATGGTTTGCAGTGGAAGTAAATGCATGCTAGTGGAAATGTTGAAACACATAGATTTATGGTCTCTTGGTTCTTTTATCTCTCAATACGATTTTTTTACTTTATTGGAGAGAGTTATCTATCTAGGAACAAACTGAATGGAAAATCAAGTTGCCTGGCATAACCTTAAATCTAAACATTTAGAGTGTCCTCACAGGTTCTACAGGATAAAGCAGGCTCTGCTGGTTAGTTGCATTGTTGTTCATTGATTTATTTGTTGCCAAAATCCATCAGGATTGTTGCATCTTTCTTTCTTCGATAGAAACCATAAGGATGGTTGCAGTCCCCACTCTCTTCTTGAGCTGTTTGTTCTAAGATCTTGAATGGATGGTAAAAATATAGGCTGTAAATCACCAACGTTTAAGATGAGATCTGTGAGTTAGTCCTCAGTAAGGGCTGTGTGTCAGAGATGTAAAATAGATTTTCTTTTTAAGTGCAGCAGGCAGTGAAGTGTACTTTGGGACTTTGCTTCAGTATTTGTTATATGGTACCTTTTGGAAGAGTTAAGAAAACCCCATCCTTTTGCTCATCTTCATTCTGAGGCCAGAATGCAGAAGAATGTTGTTTTAATTCTGAAGCTTTCTTTAGTTTCTGTCACGCTCTCTGTTAGAAGGAGTTAATGTGTATGCTAAAGCTGTTGCAGAGACATACTTGCTGAAGACAGGAAGTTTCCACCTCCTTCCCCCATTTATGCTTAGGTATGCCCTTTTCCCTTGTATAAGTGTGTGGGTATTTTTTATTTTTGAAGAAAGCTGCTGCGTTCTTTTGAGATCTGTGACCTGTTCAACTCCCTGTCGTCTGTCATGCCTAGGATAGATCTGTGATACAAGATGCTTTTGGCATCCAGACACATCCTAGGGCCTGGTTTCAGTATGTCTGCTCTCATGTTCAGTGTATCTAACCTCAGTCACCAGTATGCTTTGTCCTACTGCAGCTCATCTGGGGTTCATGAAACCAGAACACCTAGACTTGAAATACCACTGTAGAGCTGTAGTTCCATTATATTTAGCAGAATTAAAGAGCTAGACAATATACTGCTGCCCTCTAAAGCCTATATGTATAGTGCTTATCTTTCATATTACTGAGCAAAATTATTTTTAGCTCTTCTGTCATCATAGGACCATTTGTGGTAAGAGCTTTGAACAAATTGGAAGGGCCACTTGGTTTTCTTTTCCCCAGCATCAAAATGTATTTTGTCATCACAGTGAGTTTTCTGTGTTTGAGGGAGAAGATTTCCTTTTTCTTTGCCAGAGACTTACTCAACACTGGCAGAAAGCTTGTGCAATGTGCTTGGTAGTTAGTGAAGGACAGGATTGTTGGCCATGGGGTTGTGTTGATCACCTCGTTTGAGATACCAGTAAGTGCTATTCTAGGTTGTTTACTGGAGCTAAAACAGCCTTTAGCCTTTCTAAGGTGTGCTTAACATTATCCTAGCAAACATCTTAGCCTGTCTATGGATAATATTTCAGCTGTATTATATCCAATTGTCTTAAGGCTTTTCTAGGAATTAGTCAAGCTCTCACTATCAATAAAAGCTCTTGAATCCCTGTGGGACCCTTCTTGGTCTTCTTCCACTGAGTATTCTGGTGATGTCTGCAGTATTCTGTCTGTTCATAAAATGGAACTTTGTGGTGGCTCTTACCTTTGCAAGGCAAGATGAAAATCTAAAACTTACTTAGCACAGAAAAAATCAGAGAGTACACAATATAAACAATGTCACTATGTTACTATTTTGTGGATTCAGTTTCAGTTACAGGATTAATTTTCCTTTTTTTTTTTCCTCTAGAGAAGTCTCCCCATATTATGTGTTGTGTTCAATAATTTATATGGATGTCATCTTCTACAGCCTTTCCCATCTAGCTCTGGAGACATCCTGTGTCCATCTGCTTTCATGATCATGTTTGAGAGGGAATTGAGATGGCATTAGACACACTGCTCCATCTTCTTTCCTTTGAATGTTTTCTTTCTCTAAAGATCAGAAGTGATCTTCTCTTTTTTCATGATGTACACATCTAAAAAAAGTTATTGGTAAATAATTTCAAAATATTTATTCCAGGTTCTGCTATAACACCACAAGCTGGTACAATCTATGCAACTACTGCTCTATCACCAGAAGCCAGTTCAATGTACTTAACCACTTCGAGTGGATGTCCGTATGTTTACCATAACGGAGTGGCTTATTTCCATACAGCTGAAGTCTCTCCTGTTCAGCAGCCATGGCCAGTAAGTAATTTATTTTGCTATATGTGCTTTTCTGTGGAGCAGAATAACTGCAGTGTTTTCAAGTCCCTCCTGCTTCCAGTTTCTTCAGCTATGCCTCATGCTAGATGTTTAAATGGCTTCCTTATACTACTGTTTATTTTGTGGGGTTTTTTTTTTGTAAATATCACTACAGTTTATTTTGCTTCTGCAGGGCACTTCTGCTTTGGTGTGACCTATTGAACAGGATAGCTCATAATTAAGTTTTACTATCTCTGGGTAGTGATGGCCTAGTGCTTTCTGAGAAGCTGTATGTGAATATGCCAGAGATTTTTGTTTGATCTAGCATAGGCCCTTAGAAACACTGAGTTTGAAGAAGCTTAAGTTAAGGTTAAAACTCAGTAAATCGTTTTCAGAAGGGGGGGGAGGTGGTTCAGCATGACAGTGCTCCAGAGCTGTGTGTGATGGTGTGACAATTTATGAAATTGCTGCATTAAGGTTTGTAACTTCTTTTCTTTTGAAGTCTCGCTCTGTTTCCGGTTCACCTGTGATGGTCGCTTCACCTGTTTATCAGTCTCCTACGTACCATTATCAGGTATCTGTTTGAAAATTCTTTTCAGGCCATCACTAGTCCTCCAGCCATGCAGTACTATTTGCAGCACTGTCCCAGGTCTGTTTGTTCTCAGGAAATAAAAAGACTGTTCATAATAGTAGAGTGAAACATATTCTAACTTCAGTGAAAACTGTATTCTAGTGAAAAGAGTCTGTTTTGCTTATGTAGCTACATGAAATATAAGAAGTTACATTTTCTTTCATGTTGCAAGACATCTGGCTTGGTAGCGTTCTTTTATCATCTAAGCCAATCTCCTGCTCAGAGTAGGGCTGGTTAGATGAGATTTCTTGGGTACTTATCCAGTTGGGTTTTAAGTAGCTCCAATGATAGAGATTCCACAAGACATTTCTGGATAGCCTCTTCCTGTACTTGACCCTTCTCATTGTAAGAGACTTTTCACTTAAAGCTACAACATTTTTAGTGTTCCAGCTTGGGTCCATTGATTCTTGTGCTCTGAGCATCTCTGTTGAGAATCTGACTTAAGTATTTTTGAAGTTTGTGAAATGGCTGAGTGGAAATAGACTAAATAGACTAAACCATGTTTCTGAACAATTTGGGGCTTAGAGAAAATCCTATTTCCTCTTTTTAGTTGAGAATTAATTACAGACTTGAGAATAATAGTATTCTATGTGTATTCATTTGTTCTTCACCACATTAGTGACATTATCTTGTTCAATTTTAGGCACCAACACAGTGTCTTTCAAGTCAGTGGCAGTCTGTTCCACAGGTAAATACAGTTCGTAATTGTAGCATTTTACCATTACTTTTCACCTAGTTTAAAGGTAGGCTGTGCTTATCTAAGAGTGGTATTTCCCACTATTCACAACTTGGTTGAAATGAGTATTAATTGCTGTATTTTAGCCATGTATTAGCAACATTTACTGCTACAACAGATGGCATAAAATAGCATCTGTTGAAACTATTAAGTATAAATCTGACATAAAGAAAACATTTTCCTCTCCCCTTCCATTTAACAAAATATTTATATCAAATTACCTAATAAATTCTTCAGAAGCAGGTAAAAACTGCTATGTTTTGCCTGATTAAAGAAATGGGTGTTAACTTGCCAATTAACTGATACCAACTGTGATGTTTCATAGGAGTATTGTTAGCAGAAACATGTGAACACACACAGGGTGAAATTAGAGCCAGGCCCTTGAAATAGGAAGAAGAAATTGTTAACTTAGTCATTTTGGGGGGAGAGTTTATCTGTTTCATAAAAGAGCAGCTTCATATGGAAATCTTGTCACTTGAGAGCTTGAAGAGTTTGAACCTGAAAGGAGGACCAAGTCCCTTAAGCTTGAATTGTTACAATGCAGCCTCATTACTTCAGTAGCAGCCAGGCTTGTCCACTTATGGTCTGTTCCACTCTAATAGATCAATCTGCTGTTTTGAAATCAGGGTGCTGAATTATGGAGATACTGTAATTATTTTAAAACAAAAACCATTGTTTTGCTAGTGTTGCAATGGAAAATTTAACTGTAGTATGTTTCTATGATCTTGAGATTGTGTGACTTTCACAAGTTTTAGGATTTCACAACGCTCTCCAAAATGTAAATAAAATCTGAAAACTACATAAAATTAAAGGACTTCCTACCTGACCTTTCTATCTACTTCCACCTCACTTAGTTTCTTTAAGTTACCAAAGATTATTCTTGACACTTTCTTTTAAAGCTTTATCTTTTGTTTATATGTAGCAAAGAAGACTGTAAAATAAGCTTTTCTCTTCATCCTTCTTAAATCATAAAATTTATTAGAATAATGTGTTTTATTTCAGTCTCCTACCTCTTCACCTCCACTCCTGTATCTGCAACCATCTGAAGTCTTTTATCAGCCAATAGGAATTAACCAGGAAGGTGGATGTATATCTCCACCTCTCCTAATGGAAGCTGCAGTTCCTGAGGTATTTTTAAAAATGTGAAAAAGTGTACTAAAAATTGAAGTGCTTATTTACAAGTGAAAAATACAGTCTTTTTATTTTAAGCACTGGCTGTTAGAGCAGTGAGGTCAGCTGTTCCAGTACTTAAGCTGCTGTTAAATAATTTCTGGTGTCCTCAAGTTAGAATTTCTCTTCCTGTCTTAGGAGAATGTGCTGATTCTGAAATATTTTAGAGAGTCACAAATGGATTACAGACAGCAATATAAGGACTTGTCAATTGGTTTTGTTTGCAAGTAATGTTTAAGTAAGATGGGAATTCATTTTCTGTAATGTTGGGTTTAGTATCCCTGAAACACAGTAGTTTCCTGAAGTAAATCTTCTGTGAGTAGAAGCTTGTTCTTTAATATTCTGATGATGTGAATTAATTAAGAGTGATTTACTGTACATTAAAAGTCTCTTAAGCATTAGAAATGTTACTGATATAGAAGCAAAATAACTGTAAACAAAAAATATTTAATCTTTCAACTAATCTCTTCATAATTGGATATTAAAATGACAGTAAATGGCTACAGAAACTTAATCACAACACAATTTCAGCTTGGTATTAATTAGTACTTCTCAAATATTCATTCTTCATGAGCAGGGAGGCCAAAAGAGATGTTAAATTAGGACATCTAATTATTAATACTAATAATCAAGTATTGTTCCAAAATTAAATGTGTATTTTATTGCTACAAGGGAAGTTCCAAAACTGGTATTTCAGACATCTCAAGTGGAAAATTCTGAAATACTGAAGTAATTTAATTTCCCTACAAAGATACTGAATAATACAAGGCTTGGGTTATGGGGCTTTTTCTTCCTCTTTGAAAGTGCATAAATCTTGATATTTATTTTATAATCATAATCTTACTGACAGTACTATTTTACCTTTAGTATTTCTTGAATCAGTTGTAAACCTGTACAGAGGTCTGAAACCTGTGAGCACTAGGAAAATAGATGAAATTATTTAAGGAATATTTAAAGTGCTCTTGGTTTACAGGTAGGCAATTTGTTCATGTTAAAGGAAGCGGTGTGTCAAATTTTGGAAGAATGATGTAAAATTCCAAGAATAGTCTGTATTACTTGTATGTAAATATTTTATTAGTCTGATAGTGCTGGGAATGACATTTCAATGTGTTCATCTACACATTTAAACACTGTTCCCATTAGAGCTGAGTGAAATGGGTTTGTAATAGAGAAGCTGCTACTTCTGTAAAGGAAAGTGGTTTGTGACACTGATTAAGATAAACTAAGTTTACTTGACTTTACTAATCAGTGGGAAAAACATAGACTTAAAAATTGAAATTATGGTTTTTAAAAGTCAGTAGTTCAAATAAACATAGCCCACGATTTGAAGCTTTTAGGATTCTAAATTCATATGAAAGCCTTAAAAACTTAACATTGTGAAACAGGCTTTTGTGCTAATTTTTTCTTTTTTTAATACCAGCTATATTCTGATCATGGAGTTCAAACTCTGCATCACCAGCCCTATGTCCGGAGTCACATAGCCATGCCTGCAGCTGTGAGTATCAAACCCAGATTGTTACAAAGCAAGCATGGCAGTATTGCTGTTTTCTTTCTTGAAGCAGTGACAGTAAGAGAAGAGGGGAATGGATGAAAAGGTTTCATTATCAAAGGTTTTCATTAATGAATCGATAAATAAGGAGATGGTAAGTGTTGGAGAGAAACCGATATTTTTCTTCACTTGAAGTTTTGTTACAGAGGGACAAACATGTTACTGATTTTGGAACTATTTAGGGAAACTAAGAAGTCAAAACATGACTAGTTATTTTAAGACTGAGCTACAAAGTAAACTGCAAATAAGAAACATTTTGTGAAAAAATGGTGAACCTCATTCACGTCTCTGAAATGGCGGTTACAAATCCTTGTTTCTTTCTCTGAGTCTTGACATTACGTTCACTACTTCAGCCTTTAGAAAAGTGTCTTATGTTGTGAAGAGTTGAGATTTTGAAACACAGAATGAAAAACTATCCCAGTCGGTCACCTCTGGGTGTTTTTCTGTGCAGTTCTGATTTAGAAAGGCCATTTAAACATTATTCCATGTCACCTGATACAAGCTGTTGGATTTTTTTGGTTCCCAGTTTAAGGTCCTCTTGCCTAAATTAATAAGGCTGTTCACACCATACATGAAATAATATCAAAGCTGATTGGCCTGATGACAGAGATCTAAAGTTGTCAGTATTTATACTTGATATTATAGCACTTCCTCTTCTGTGAAAGGTGAATACTCAGCTGCAAATTAATGACTAAATGTGAGTGAACAAAATCCATGTCATAAGCTGTCTTTTCCACATATTTTAATTTATTTTACTTTTCTTGGCATTTTTTCCAGACCAGTGTGTAATGATATGCACAAGATATTTCCAGCAGAGGGGGCTGTAACCTAAGTGTGATGTTGGACTAAAGTGCCATGTATTTCTTGCTCATTCTTTCCTGTTTTCTCAGAAGTCTTATTACCTAGAATTGAAACCCTGCTCTGTTCAGGCCTCAAGTAGATTCAAAGATAGTTAAACCCTTCCATAAACTTACTGAATTCTGATAATTTTACTCATTACAGCTTGATGCTAAATAGTCTCTGGGTTTTAAGTTTTATTTATTCAGTTAGCTTCATTTACTAGTAATTAGTAGTTCTGAAATATAACTCTCCCTTTTCAATTTTGATATTACCTTTTCACATACCCACTTGGAGCCTGAATATGTTTCCCAGGTAATGAATGTGATCAGCTTGCATTGTGTCTGTCAGTGTGGCTGAGCTCTCTGAGTGATTGAAAAAGGCAAATGTTGTCAGCTCGCTGCTATGTGTTAGGCAAGTGGCTGTGTCATTACCACCTGCTCCCCAGCTGCAGGAGACTGCCTGGTGCCTGTAGTCTTCTTAAAATACCCCTGCAAATATATCTGCTGCTTGAAAACTGCCAAGCAGTGCCCATGTAAGAGAAAGGAGGTGCCTGAAGCAATGACTGTACCTTGAAGATAATCTGCCAATTGCCTCTCCTGCATTGTGTATTCCCAGTGCAGTTCTGTGCTTTATGCTAGGAGCTGTAAGTCAGGTGGTGAGAGTAGGATGCTACTGCCAGTATCCAGATATTTTTGACAGTTGTAGACTTCCTACAGCTTTCAAATGCATCTCACACCTGATCGTTCTCTGTTCTACCATCAGTAGACCCAGTAGTAACCATTGAGTTACATCAACAAAATGCTGGTTTTAGTACAAAGTTTTTAATAATGCTAAATGAAAATTAGAAGGCAACATTCTCCAACTTCCAACTGTAAATAATTTTGAGATCCAAATTTGGTATTTAAGATCAGGTTTGAATCAAAAATACTAGTAGTCTCCCTGTGATCATGTGTTTGCTAATGACACTGAATATATTTACTTTAGGCTAAATTCTTTTGGCAGTTAATAGAATGTTCTGTTGATGAACATGTGGAAGTGACTTCATATACTCACATCTATACAAATGGATAAGGTTAACATTAATTCTCAAAGGCTGCCAGGCGACACTTTGTTTTTAGGAAGGGTGAGGATTTCTCACCTCTGCTGGATGTTTCAGATCCTATATCATTTTCTAATGTGGAGATGAATGTTTGGATGTGTCCAGAGGGTATATGTGAAATAGGGTCTGGTAGCAAAAGTTACGTGGTCTGTAGTAACAGTGGAAACTTGAAGGAGGATTGAAACTTGTGATCTTTTGATTTCAGCCCGAGGAGAAAAATCTGTGAGTTAAGATTTGTGTTTGTTGAGTGGTTATCTTGAGTTCTGAGGCAGTGGCCTGGTAAATGTTGGTATATTTTGTGTGCATATGAGGGAGACCCCTGAGGCCTGAGGAACTGAGCACACAGCTGCAGTCTACAGAGAGTGAGCAAAGTGTAAAAGGTTCTGGCACATGGAGGGGAATGGGTGGCTAGGGTTTGTCTTGTTTTATGCTTCTGGCTTTTGTTTTCTTATCTACCTTTTTGAGGTGCAGTGTCCCCTTTGAGGGGTGGGCATGATTCTAGTCTATCACAGATATTCCTTTTCCCATAGTCTGTGTCAAACAATGTTTTTGGCTGGCATCAAGAGTACCAGGTAATAAAGTGTCACTTGTGTTATAGTTCATGGATATTTGCATTCGGATCATAATGGTGCATGATGGCCTTGGGATTGTGAGTGTTCTGTAAATTTAACTGAACGTAGCACACTGTTTTTCTCTGCAGTTAAGACTAATAAGGGAAGATTGATGTTCTGTGTGTACAATACACATAAATATACGTGCTTATAAATGTTTGTGTAGATACATGTGCAACTAGATTTATGTGAATTGTGTCTTCCATAAGAGTTTGGGTGTAATCATTTGGGAAAAAGTTCAGTTATTTTATCCTAGTACTGCATGTTATTTTCTGAAAGACCATAAAAAATATTACAGCCTATTTTCTGTATAGGTAAGTGAAATTGAAGGAGGTGAAGCCTTTTGTTTAAAGATATGTTAGTCTAAGAAATGTGAATCTAAACTTCTAGTTACATGATTGCCAAGAGACTTGTCACCAGCTGCAGCTAGGTCTGTTCCCTCTAAAATGGCTATTTTTAACTCCACTGAAACCATACTTGCTAATGTGATATTACCATGGAAAGGTGCAGGTGGTGCATGCTTTTTCTCACGTTGTTTTATTCTGTGTTCTCTTTACAAACTACTTCTTTTCTGTTACTTTGCTCTTAGTTCAGTTCAGTAGGTTTTTTTCTTTTGCTTTCTCTGAACTCCGTTCTCTCTTTTCTCGATGACACTATGGAGCATTCACTATTGAAGCATTTGGGCCACTCTAATCTATCTGTACTGATGAATTTTTTTTTTTTGTGTGTCCAGTCCTTCCTGTACTGCTGAGATCCATCATCAACATACCAGCTAGCAGCTGCCAGTTGTGGAATTTGGGGTCAGTTGTTTCATTTCTATTTATGTATCGGTGAATAATAAAACATGCTCAGAACTAGCATAGTCTGCAGCATCACTTAGCTGCTTCCTGCGGTTTGACACTTGCTAATAATTCTCTTCATAAAACAAACTCTATAAGTGTCATTCATTCCTCAGATGATAATGTATATGTAAATTCCATCATCATTTTCTTTTTAGTTTAACTGCCTGAATTTTATATGGGTTTGTATTGTTTTCCTTCAACAAGAATTAAATACTCAGTACTTTCAGTATATGATTTTTTGTTTCTGAAAACTGTTGTAATTCCTTTATTGACAACTTCTTCCCTTTTTCTCCCTATTTTGTGCAATTTACAGTTGCTTGTGTTCATGGAGCTATAATTGGCAGGTGGTCAAGCATGTTTTTACTGTGAAAATGCTGCCTCTTTTAGTTGCTTACACTTTTTTAAAAATGAGGATTTTGATTAAAGGAAGCTAGGGAAAAATGCATGTTTTGCACATCTTAAAATTAGAATAAATTTCGTACTTGATAGCCTTTAAACAGCTCACTGATTTGTAGCAGGGACTTGCTGTATGTTCAGAGGCAACTTCTTATGTGCCTGTATGATTTATCCCCAGCTGTGGCTTTTAAACAAATGTTAGAAGCCTACCAGTGTAAAACTGAGCATAACTTTCTTGGCAGACAAAGAGAATGTGTTTGTGTCCTACCTATACTAATAGGAGCTTAACTAAAGAGGAAGAGAAATACATTGGAGTTGAAATCCTGTCAAGTTGATATCATGAAAACTGAAGAGCATTGAAGTTTTGGAAAGCAATGCACAACATGATGGGGAGTTAGCAGATGATGGAAAGAGACTGACATCTTGAGATTATAGTGGGTGGGTTGGATATTCTGGTAGAGGCTGCAGCTGGTTGTACTAGGAAACTCTCAGAGCCAGAAGGGAGGGTAGTAAGTTAAGTTTAGCAAAACAAAAAAGAAGTTTGTGCTGAAAAGGCCTGGAATAAGAAATAAGATTAGAAAAAAAACACAGTTTGAGTCTGTCATAGACATAGTTAAGGAAAGAGTAAAAGAGATGGACATTGCACATTTGGGATATAGAGCAGCTGAGATAGGGGAACTGCAGGAGAATTTGATCTTTGGAACAAGAAACAGAGTTGTACAAGTATTCTGTTTGTGCCAGTACCTAAAATGGTAGCTGTGTTTTCTGCAGCTTGCCATCCTTTTGTCAGCAGGTAGTGGCATCCACTGACAAATTATGGAAGCACAGTCCATCGCCTATTTCTCAATTTACAAATAAAACACCTTTCAGTTCTTTAGCTCAGGTTTTGTGTTAGCTACTGAAAACTTAATGTAAACATTATTGTAAGTACCCATAGTAAAGCATTGCTCTACTCTACATTACAGAGAATGCTAAAGTAAAAAAAAAAAAAAAAAAGAATTGCTTAAATAGTTTTTCACTGTACAATTTTCTAGAAATAAATTTTCTGCATCCAATTATAAAAGGATACAATTGCTTTAATAACTTGACATACTTTAGTAAGACTGTATTTCACCAATGAACAAAACTGTGTTATTTTTTAGTAAAAGAATTCTGAACTCATTCTAAGATTCCATGCTTGTAAATAGAGGAAGGTATTTCCTGCCACTGGGGACTTCACCTAAGTGCATAACGAAAATCTGCTTTTCCTTTTTGAACCAAGTCTGTCTAGCTGATGCAATAAAGTGGACTGTAACTACTCATTGAAGCATTATTAATGCAGTAAATGGGACACACTTGGGAATGGAAGAAACAACACCGCATTTTTCCCTCTCTTTAGGAATTGAGGTTGCATTCTGTGAGAAGAAATGTTCTGCATCATTCGTCTGTGAGTCTGAAACCTCAGTATGCATGAAGTTACCAGTTTCATCCTAGAAAAGATTACAGAATGGAAGATGAAATTTTACACTACCTTCTACAGATGCTGTAAAACACTGGGATTTTTAGCCATGTATTTTGCTACCTATCACAGGGAAGGGTGTGTTCTTCCTAACTTCTGACATTTCCCTACAGGTTCCTCAGTTTAAATACAACTACTTTTTGTCAAGTAATAATATGAAATTCTGTAGTTTGGTCAGGTAAAACATGTGAAATAATAATTTTATCCCTGCACTTCCTTTCCTAATAGAAACCCTGTTACAGGACAAAAGGGTGCTTTCTGAAACACAGTCTACTGTATGTATTACAATTACTAACCCAGATTGAAAGCCAGCGAACTTCTGCCAAAGGGATAGTGTCACCTTTAATTTCTGGGTTACATGAACTTTAAAGATATGTTACAAAGTTGAAGCCATTTTGCCACATACTGACAGCGTTTCTGTGCTGTGGATACAATCTGGTTATTTTAATCTATGTGAATTTAATTTCAATTCCACAACTATTTGTCTAGCTTAATTATTTTTGCTATCAGAATTTTCTACTTTTATAAGGTGTTTTACTTGTGTGTCATTTTAGTGTTTGCAGTAGCAACTTTTTAAAATAAAATTTGGGCCCCTAGTTTAATAATTATTTGGTTTCATCCTAATGTTTTTATTGCATATACATTTGGTTTTATGGTATGTTTTTAGCTATATAAAAAGGCAAGAATTGACTACTTGAATTAGGAAAACTTCTCTTTGCTTCTTTGGTATTTTCTGTTGCCTGTATGAAAATAAGGAACTCCCTGGTGGGATCACAAATTGATATGAAATACTCTTTTTTCCTCCATTTCAAGATGTTAATTTTCTTTTTTTTTGGTGGTGATTTTGTTGGTTGGTTGGTTTTTGTTTTTTGTTTCTCCTCTCACCTCCTAGGGTTCCTTCTATTCATTATGAAAGTCAGATTCCCCAAAGGTTGAAAAATACAGCCTTTGTAGTTACAGGAGTGAAAGCTATATGTTTACTATGGCTTACTGCTTCTGCGGCACTGAAGTCTTTATTTTATGTATGTAAAATATCCTTGAGCTGTTCAATTTTATCTGTTTTGTAGTAATTTGGGGATTTTCTTTTTGTGTGGATTTGTTTTGTTGGTACTTTTTTCCTTTTAATCATTCGGAGATCTTGCCAAATGGGCATTGCAGTCAGTGAATAACCCATGTATGATATGTAAGTCTCTTTAAAGATTATTGTAGTGTTCAATAGTGGTTTTTGGTGTTGTCCAGGAAGGGAGTTGGAGTCGGGTTCTGGTTTTATACTGTTTTGAAATTGTTATGAAAGGAGATGCCATTGTACTAGATCTTGGTTGCAAGTTTCCTCAAGTGACTTTGCACCTTCTGCTATGTAGAAAATCTACACAAATATAATTTTAATAGTTTCTCTTTTTAACAATTTATTGCTGTAGCAGCTGTAGTGGATTGTTTTACCAAAAGGTATCAAAAAAAGTATACCATTTTTTTTGATACATGTAGAGCTCAGCCTATTTTTTAAGAGGGAAGTACTCATCTGTTGTAGGTTCTCATGTTTCTGAGCGGGTCTGTACCACTAAAGACATCTGTCCAGTTCTGTTTAATTTTCACATTTTAGAACTCATCAATACAAATATATCACAAAAATCTTCGCTCATCCAAGCCGCAATTAATTTCCATGGGAGAATTTTTACATAGTAAGTATTTTTTAATGAAATTTTGTCTCTGAAGGTACCAAAGAAAGATGGTGTTCTGGTAGAACCTTATTTCTTGTGTCATGAAACGCACATTTTACCCAGGATTCTGGAGATTTAGTCCCAAGCCCTTATTTTTGGAAGCTGCACTTTGTTTACCAAATGTGACTTGCCTGTTTTTAATACTGCTTTGGAGATTCAAGAAGTAAACTTTACAGTGAGTACTAACTTAAAAGAAGAGTGCTTAGAGGGAAGTCTCTTGAACTAATTGCTTGAAAGTGTGCAAATACAGTGCAGTCACATGTCATCAGATTGTGGCTCTATTCCAGACACTCACAAAATGTAATTTATTTTCTCTTAATTGGTGCAGATGTTAGATTGTTGATAATGAGTTTATCCCATGGCCTTTGCTTCAAAGATCCCTCACTTTCTTTTTGCTTGCATGTGAACTTGATTGTTTGTAAGGATATTCAATGTCAGGCACTTAACTGTCCCTGCAGTGTTCCATTGTGGGGTGTGTAGCATCGGTCTGGAGGTATTGTTAGTTAGGATTGTATCTTCAGGGCTTAACAAAGCTTTGTTTTGATGAGAGAGACCAAGAAGAAACCAAGTAGCTCTGAATACTGGTTTTCCTCCAGCAACTGGCAGTCAGTGTTGAAATACTGAGGCCTTTTCATTTAAGTTGTAGCTCATCTTTCTTCAGAGTGCTTGCCAAGAGTGATGGCATGACATCAGACAGCAGTGACTGAACCAGCCTTTCAGGAGTTGAATCTCTCTGTAGGCACAGTTGAGATGGTACTGACTTACCTTGGTGAATCCCTGTAGCTGAGTTATATTTCTGCTGAGGAAGAACTTCATTTCCTCAGTGCCTGCAGTTATGCTATTTTGATGTTTTAGCATTCATGACTTCTCGTTCCTTTACACTGCACTGTGCTATTCTGCAAGTTCAGATTTCCAGAAGGTGGAGATTCCCATGCTGCAAACAGAAGTGTAAACTGCAGATGTTCAGATGAGGATTTGGGGGTTCGAGAAAGGGTCAGTGTTGTCTTTGGCCTTCTGCAGTTCCCCTTGTTAATTGTAAGGCTTCACACTCATGCTAGGAGGGAATGTATCTGATAAGGACTGTGCTCTGGGGATGTGCAGTAACTGACAGCAAATCATCCTTATGTACTGGCTGTCACATTCCCATGAGCAAAGTTAATTTTCTGGATTCCACCCCTTAGAATTTAAGAGAACTGGTTGGTATCTTCTGTTTTCTACTGAGCTAGCTGTTACAGTATTTCTAGCAACTGCTGTCTGCTTAATGTTACATTTCCATTGCAGAAGGTTAGTTCTAGCATTCTCTATTTGATTAACACTGGATAAAAAAACCTGTGGACAGGCAGAAAGTTACTGAAGTTCTGCCACTCCTGGGGTTTTTTTTTGTTTGTTTTTTGGGGTTTTTTTTATAAGGTAGAATTCTCTAGTTCACTAGCATTTTTGGTTCCTGCTACTTCAGATCTTATGCATCAGAAGTCATTATCCTTGAAAAACTCTTTACAGTTTTCATTTTAAATTGGCTGTTCTTTGTACTCTTGATACTGCTTTTCCAAAATAGCTAGTAAGTCATTGAGTAAACTGCATTCCAGTAGTAACTGAGCAGAAACTAGCAGAACACATGGCTCTCTTGAAATGTTTTTCTCTGTTTAACGTAGTTATCAAATGTGAAAAATTGTATGGCTGCAAAATAGCTTTTTTTTTTGTATTAGAGGTTTGTGGCTTTGTAATGTTGAAGTACTACAGTAGGTTCAGTTCACCCGGTATAAAAACTTCCTAAGTGTCCTATTGAAATAAAAAATATTCAGCTTAAATCCTTATTTTAAGGATCCAGATTACAGTGCCATGTGTGCAGTCCTGCACACTAATCCTTATATAGCTGTTATACAGAAAATCCAGATCTAGAGCATCCAGTTTCATTCTAGAATACATGGGTTTAGTTGGTGGCTGACATATGGCTGTAGTGTTTGGTACTGTATTGGAGATACAGATGATACACTTACTACTGCCTTGATAACAGAGACACTGTGGATGCACAGTGAGAAAAGTTTAATAAATTTGCAGATCTCATTTTAGAGAACTGTTAACAATTTTAGAAATTAAAAGTTCTTTCTATTGAAACTGCTTGAAATGCAGCAATAATAAACAAGCTTCTGTAGTTTTGGATTTCTAGTAAAGTTCTGAGTAGATAGCTACAAGTTTAATTCCAGCTGGTCTATATTTACTGTTTGGATTGTAACTTTTGTTTATTGTAATATTAGAGTTTAAATATGGGTTTAGAAAAACATGAAAAAAATTGAATTAAACTTTGATCATTAAACTATGTTTTAATGACTGCAAAAGCAAACTATTGTTGTCATCTCTGTTCATTATTTTTAGAAGATATAAGTTAAAACTTACAGCAGAAAAAGCTGTCTTTTCTGCTCAAGTTAACATGTTTAACAAGACTGCTCCTGTCACATTCACAAAACTCTTCCTTCAAAGGAAAAAAAATTGGGCCAAAGGGAAAAAAAAAAACAAATTTCCAAACCCCAGAGCCTCCAGAATGGAAACCTGCTACTTTGTTAGTGTCTTTAAATCAAGTCATTCTAGAGAAAAAAGAAAGAAATGTCAGTGTTTTAGTCAAAGTAATTGCTCTTGGGAATGGGGGTGTGAAAAATATTTGACAACTGAGTTGCAGAATTCTTCTGATGGGAGCTTTTTGCTTTTTCTGTCATTATCCTCTCTGAAGCAAAAACTTTACATTTGCTTTGAGTCATAAAATAAAGGAAGTAAGCCTGAAAAAAAGTTCAAAGAGGAACTGAATTTCAAAAATGTTGCAATTTGAGGTTGTTAATATTTAGGGAGTTTTAAATGTGTTATTTTTGAGTCCTGTAGCTGTTCAAATACCCTCAGGTTCTGAAGAAGTATGACTAATTTAGTGTCTTTGTAATCTGCTGCCTTGTTTCATAATAATGTCAGTGTCTTCTGATTGAAAACATTGTGTCAGTGATGACTGATCTATAGCCAATAATAATGCTGACTTTCTAAAATTTTTTTTCCAATATATCCTTCATAAGTATGCAAACATTCCAACCTGAGTAGGAAATGTGCTTAGTCCAAATATTTTGCATTTTGACTTTGTCAGGGGAAGTTTTCCATTCTATTTCTCATTGAGTCAATTTTGGTCCTAGTGAAACCTTTATTAATAATAATATTAATATATTCTGCAGGTAATTGGTAGAAGTTTAAGGTATTTGCATTTCTGCTGCTCATTACATCAACCTTGAGAATAGGAATGGATCTTTACTGGTGAAACATCGGTGAGAAGGTTATTCACTCAAAATTTTTAACTGATGAGCTTACCTGGAATAAATTCACTGATACAAGCTGCACAGAGTAATGGTTTTGTCCCATTGCTGGCCTAACAGGCTGGAAGATGGGACATGTTCTCCTCTTGGAATTTTCATCCAGTTCTAAATCATGAGATTGAACAGGAGTTTTGTCATGGTTGTGATAGACCTTTAATTCTATAGCCCTTTCACAAAGTCCGTGATTTATATTTGGAAATTTAAAATTATAATACTGCTGCTTTTGATTATTTTTGAAGTTAATATAGCATTAAAGCAATGATTTCCGTTGCTTTTAACTCACTAACCACTATCCTAATCAGAAAGAGACAGGGCTCTCTTTAAGCTAACATTTGGTATGGATGTTGGTATAGTGACTGGACTGCAGATTCAGTAATTTAGGATCTTCCTGGAGTTTTGGTTTAGGTATTGTGCATGCAGACAAGGAACATCTTTTGTGTACTTGCATTTTTTTCATAATTTTCCTTACACTTCATGATTTTAGCCAAGAGGAAACTCAGATGATGAGGTACTATCTCCCATTCTTGACCTCCTAAGGTAATGGGGGAGGAAATGTTTAAACTGCATTATTAAATGGCTTATGCAGATCGTATTGGGTTTTGGAGAAGGGAAGGTGTTCTTCAAAATAGGCTTTGTGTTCAGATGGGTTTTCACAGGTGTTGCAAACCCCAAGAAGTGTTGTCTTTACAATTCTAGCAAGGGAGATTTCATCAAAAAGGGGTGCCAGTACCACTTGTGTTTGGCACCAAGGCCGTGGACAGAGAGCCTGCCCTGGCTGTCAGTCGTGTTGATTGCAGCTTAGCACAGAGTCAGGAACAGGAGACATCTATTTCCAAACTGCAGTTTCAGGCATGGGATGGTGTCCTTTGGTTCAGTAAGCCTAGTGATGTAACAAGGAAAACAAAAATACGCCCCACACAAAAGTTTTCAAACCTCCCTCAGACAAGAGGGAACAAAGCAGATGATGAGTAAGAGGAGGAACAACACTGAGGAGTGGGTAGACAGCAAGGCTTGTTGGTCTCAGAGTCTGGTCAAAGCTGCTGTGCAGAGGTGCTGCTGCTGCTTCTCATCCTGTGTTGCCAACAGGCAGGCAGTAATCCATACATTCCTACTGTTGTGCTGCTCTTGCTTTGTATCATTTTTCCATTTAATCAGAATAAAAACTGTTGGGTGATCCTGAAAGCCTTCTGTGGAGGCGAAGTTCCTTTGGACTCATTGGTCCTTTGGCTGGCTGTCTTTGCCTACTTTGAAGTCTAAAAGTTTTATCAAACTTCAATGAAGGAGTCACATGCCCTTTCAGAGGTGTTGCTGTAAATATAACATGCTGCTGAATCCCAATGTAGTTTTAGGGATTTGCTCTTCTCTGATACCAGTTCCCAGAGCCTTTGCATTTTGGGTCACTGCAAATAGATTGTTTTGTAGTTTATATCCACTTTGCAACAGGAAATTGCAGCTCTTTAAGCAGCTCTTGAATCTTAAGAATCTTGTGATGCTGTGTCTCTCCTGAATCATTCAAGTGTCTTGATGCAGTTTTGAACTCCTGTGGGGGATGCTGCTCGTTCTTGCTGATTTTGTTTTGTTTTCTTTATTTTGGTCTGTGGGACCTTTGGTTTCATTGGTTGAGGTTAGTGACTTGAGTCGAGTCTGCAGTGACAACTGTTGACTGACTTCCAACTTGGAATCTTCAAATTGCTTATACTAATCTAGGATTGCACAAAATATGGATCATTGCTTTTATCTGTAACTGTGATTCTTCGTGGTGTTGTAAGAGATTGTTTATACTATGGAAAGTCCTGTCTTGGTGAGAGGGTTGTAATATTGTGTAAGCTTTGTCACAAAGAGTTCAAAATATGTGCTCAAAATGGCCTCACTAAAAATTTAGCTATTTTAAATTAAATAAAGATTAAAAAGCAGCCTGTTGGCAATGGGACTAGTGCTGCAAAAAGCTGTTTTACTTGCAGCTGTCTTAGTCAAGCCATGGCTTTATATAAGCAGTTACAATGAATCTTAAGGGGTGTGTAGAATGAAGCAGCAGGATTCTCAAGGTTGAGTGAACAGTTTGCATGTATGGCTGATAAGGCAACAGTTCAGGGATAACCTTTACTAAAAAAAAAAAAGTAGTGTTTGGGAGCAATTTCTGTGTAAGAGGACATGCAGGAAGATGAAAAATTCTGTGTATTTGATAACGTTTTCCAAGGTTTTAATCAAGAAGACAACACTTGAGGATTTCCTTTCTGTTTCAGCACCTGGGAGCTTGTTTTAAAGACTGCAATAATTACAGCTTCAGTTCTAGGCTCTGTACTAAGTGATTTTTAAATTCTTCTCCAGAATTAATTTCACTTCAATCTATAATGTATATTTCAAAGTGCTGTAGTTTCTAGACTTACCGTTCCTGGTAAGTTGTTTAAATAGAAAGTTGATTACTTTGCTTGCAGTAGAACAGAAACCCACAAATAGCTAATGCCTAACTTGGTGCTATTTATTACAGAAAATATTAGCATTTCAATGAGAAAAGCATAAAAGCCTTTTGAATTTAAATGTGCAGTTCATATAATCTAAAATGGTGTTATGAGTCTTTGTTTTTTTCTAGATGACTCTTAATTTCTTTAGATGCAGTCTCAAAAGAAAAAAGGCAAAATTCTAACAGTTCATCCTGGGAGTAGCAAGGCCTTAGAAAATAACTGTGTTCCTTTTTTTTCCCCATGCATTTTTGTGGTCTGCATCAGGTGTAATACAGTTGCAAGTGACTTGCAATAGTTAATAGAAGAGTAATGAGAACCCTTAAAATTATACTGAATGTTTAGGACCTAAAGAAAAGTTTACATAGAAAGCAGTGTTGAAGGTCTGTGGCTGCACCAAATAAGGTCAGTTTATCAGAGGAGAAAAGGATTGTTTGTTCATTATCCAGGAGTAATGGAAAACAAAGTTTTGTAACTTTATTCATATATAGTGTTGAAAAAGTTTTTCCCATTTGAAATGAAGAATATTTCAATGTAATTTTTTGGTGTTTTTCAAAACCAGTTACATAAGTTAATATTCATGATAAAGATTCTTACTGATTTTTCTGGACAAGAAATTACTACATATTTTTACGCCATTACACTGTGTTCATGTTGGTTTTTTTTTTTTCTGAAAGAAAGTCCCTGTAGAAAGGAAATAGGAGCCAACTCTGAAATCTAAAATAAGGACCAAACAGCTTTTCATTTGCCTTTCTACCCTTTGAGATGCCAGAAGCAATTTCCTCTTGAAGCTGACTTCCTTTCTGGAAGTGATTTTCGTCTCCAACCATGTTGAGGCTCTTTTCTCATTCTTTCATTCTGACTAACTTGCTTTTTTCCTCTCTGACTTTCTACTGCTGTTGGGAACTTCTGGAGGTAAGTAATGACAGACAAGTTTCTCTCTAACTTTCTTTTTCAGTTCTTCTTCCCCCCTCGCCCCCCCTCACCCGGTCAGTCTAGAAGGACAAACAAAGCACTATTGGTGTCCTCTGCAAGAGAGCACTGATAGGGGCTGGCTGTAAATTGACGTGGCATGGAAAATCTCTGCTAGTTTGGAGCAGCTCTAATGTTGCTGCGAAATCAAGCCTACTTTTAACCAAGTTTGTAGCTTGAAATCATCACGAGCTTACTGCTTCTATATTGAAAATGAATGGAAAGTACCTTTGCTGTTCGGTTTGGGAGCTGGAGTTTTTCTCTATTTGGATTTACAGCTAATAGAAAAAAAAAAGTCAAGGGGAATTATTTGGTTCCTTTTTTTTTTCCTGTAGTAAGAGCGACAGATCTTGCTGCTCCCCCCACCTTTTCCTGCGACTTAATCATTTGCAGATCTTGCCATGGGGTGCGGACTGAGAAAGCTGGAAGACCCAGATGATAGCAGCCCTGGAAAAATCTTTTCTACACTGAAGAGACCACAAGTTGAAACAAAGACGGATTCTGCTTATGAATATGTATTGCTGGATTTTACTTTAGAAGGTATTTTTTTTTATGCTGTGTCTTTACTATTTTGAAATAAGAAGGAACAGGATTTAACTTTTGTCTTGTTTGACTTACAGTAAATCTTAGGCACTTTTATCAAAGCTGGCCAAAATGTAAGACTTTTATTTTGAAACACAAATCATGACTGAGGTTCTTACTTGTATAAAATTACAATGGAAACTGCTGAAGTATTTTTAACAACTAAACCCTCTAAATTATACAACTGTTCTCTTTAAGGTAGCTGGCTAAAAACTGTTGGAGATTTTTCCTAGTTTCCTGTGAGTCAGATACTGCCATCCGTACTTGCTTTGAATAATGGTGGTCTGAATTCAGTGTGACGGTTCAGAAAATACACTGTGCCTGAGCCTTAATTGAATAACAATTTAAATGCACTCCACTTCCGAAAACAGGCTGTCATTGTCCTTGTTACTTTATGCAGAAGTAAGTCTCTGTTCCTTAGTTGTATATCAGGAGTAACTTCCCCTCTTACGCCCACCACAGTCTCTTGGTAGATGTTTCTGTAAGAGTCTGAGTTTCGGCTTACTATTTTTTCCAAATGCTTTACTTGTAGTTGTTGAATAGTCTTTTGAAATTGTGACTGAAATGAAACAGAATCTGTATGCATAGCTAGAGGCAGACAGTGCTCTGTGGGATACTTCCTTCCCGAGGGTGTCCCATCTCTAACAGAGCAACTCCCTGTTCCACAAAGTTGAAAACATAAACAAGCCCAGATGGCTGCCCTCAGAGAACAGACAGCTCAGTTTTACAGTCACTTTATAGTAACTTGCATTTTGTAACAACCCAATCTACTGGAAATGCTTAATAACAGGGATTTGAAGTAAATGCTGTTACCAGAAGGGTTGGATAAAGGGAGACAGTGTAAGTGCAGGTCTTACTGCAATTACAGGAACTTTTTCATAAACAAAACTTGGCTTCTGATTAGTTTTAACTCTTGTAATACTTTTATCTAAAATACAGGAGTCTTTTCTTTAAAAAACTGCAAGATACTAATAGAAGATAGCTTTCCAGTACTATAACCTAGCAGAATGTAACTGTGTTCTGTTTATTTACACAAAAAGTTTCTCACTGGCTTGTTCCTTTTGAAGAAACAAAACTGTTGAGTAAGTAATAGTGGTAAGATGTTGGAAATAAAACTAGGGTGCCTAATGTATACATGGATTACCTATTAATCCACTGATAGAAAGGATAAAATTTTTGGAAACTGATGAGCATTTAGTGTTCTTAAATAGCCTCTGTTCTGGATAGTTTTGCTGTGTTTTCAAGTTACAGTTTCTAGAAGTGTTGTATAAATTATTTGTTGTAAAGGTGGTTGTGACTTTTTAAGTAAAAGCCCATCAAACAAGTGCAAATAAAGGTGTATCTCTGTTTGATCTGTAACCTAGCAGTACAGCAGTAAAGATTCAGTTTCTCCTGTTTTGTCTGATATTCAGAATTGCCTAGCTTCAGTGGAATTATGAATGTTAAATAACAGTTTCAGATAGTTGCCTCTTTTTTAGCTTTCTTACTGGAATTAAGGGGATTTGTAAACACAGGTATCTTTCTGTTGAATGGTTCTAGCTATGCATGTATATGACCTTAAAATATTTTTTCTTTGATGTCTCTCTTTTTTAAAGCTAAGATGAATAGGGAAAACACCCATGGTGTATATACATACTGTCTTGGAGGCATTTTTAAATTCTGATGGTTTCTGAAATGTGGGTATTGGCTAAAGTACTGTGGACAATATATTGAGCTTTTTGCTTTTTTCTTCTACTTCAGTCAACTTGCTCATGTACTTGCTGCTATTTGAATATCCTTTGGCTAAGTGAAGCTAAGTGAGAGCCCTTTATCACTTCAGACCAAAGTTTTTGCTCTGCTGTCAAGTTGTGTCATATTTTTATGGCACTCATTCTGCTTTACCGATTTCCAGAGCAAGGTCTTTCCCCACACAGGAGATTTGTGTGTGCCCGAGTGATTTCTTGCCACTGGATCTTACATCAAGTAAAACTGAAAATCTGCACTTAATAATATTTTAAGATCTCACAGTAAACTGTGTCCTGCATCAAGATAAAAGTATAGCAAGCATAAATGTGTTACTTCAATTTAATATGCCTTATTCTGTGCTTTATCAGGTATATGCAATGTGAATTTGAAATGAGCCTGCTGGGGAAACTTTCAGCAGTCCCTGATCTTCTCCCAAGCCATGATGCAGCTTAGGTCAACCATGCTGTAGTCTGAATTTGCTGGCTGCACTCCCTGTGCATCTTAACTAGTTATTAGCTGTGCACTGAACCTTGGCTTCTCTATGCCTAGTCCCCAAAACGCTCCCATCCCTACTGTAAAAATTAGCTTTGAGTTCTGTGGAGGATGATCTCCATCAGGAGAATCCCAAACAAGAAAATTGCAGCCAATCTTTTATTTTGGTAGAACTGAATAGTACAAAGAAAAGGGAGCAGTGGACTCCGAAGTGTAGTTTTAAATGCCTGTCAGTGACTGTAAATTCCAAGGTCTCAGTCATTGGGCATATCCCAATAACAAAAACAGCTGCTATTTTTATAAGTCAGTTCAATCACAAAGTAGAGATAGTTTATGAATTTCTATTAAACAGAAAGCTTATGTTTTATCCACAACCCTCCTATTAGGGAAAAAAAGAAATACTGATGCAGCCTACTAAGATGACACGCTGTCAAGTTCTTGTCACTCTGAATACCAACATGAATATGTGTGAAATGGCTGTTTTGTCATCATCTTCAGTATCCTGCATCTGAGGCTTACTATGCAGCTAGAAAGTTGGCTGGAGTTGTTACTGCTAGCTACAGTGTTTTGGCTACCTGTTGAGAGCACATCAGGAAGGAAATGTTTTTAATGGAAAAGGGTTAAAGAAAATGGTAAAATCAGTGAAGTCATGATCATATTCCATTATTCCTGCTTTTTTTGGCTTGTGGGAACAGTTATTTCTCAATACATGTATCTTTTGGATTTTTAATGAGTGGAGTCACGGCATGGAGGTATTACAAAGGGCAAAATACCTGTTTACAAATGGGGGCTGTGTTATACTGTCTGCTTAAAAAGTGCAACAGCCCTGTTCTTATGACTGAGAATGACTGACAGTTTCGTTTAATAGGTTGAATTTGCTGGTTATCAGCAATAAACCATCAATATGTATGTTGGTGATAATTTTTGGTAGTGTGCGTTTCCTAGAATATAAATTATTCTGGTTCCTCTTGATGGCTTTTCTGTTAAGGCTTTTACAGTGACAAGCAAAGTAAACCTGCATTCCTTTGTCCCTTTAGTAGAAATTTGTATTAAAATGCATTTGAGTGTTGTAAAATTTTGGTTTCTGATGATTTGTGGGGTTTTTGTGGTCTTTTTTTAAAGTCCCCCATATTGTGTATGTATGTCAATATTATCCTCATTTTATTGTGGGAAAGCAGTATAGAGAGGCTTTACAGAACACCACACATGAACCAGCAGAGTTCTAATTCAGTTTATTACAATAAAACACTTCAGCAAACTAAAGAGTCGTATCTCTGGTTGATGATAGTTTAAAACAGTAGCATGGACAAACTTTGTGACTTGCTGTGTCTTAGGTCCTTAAATTCCATGCTATTGCCGACTTACTCTATAGTGCAGGTAGACAAGAGAAGGTAGGACATGAAATTAACAAAGGGATGAGAGATTTATGTAATTGCACTTATTATTTTTCTATACTTTTAAAATTACAGAATCAAAGGAGAATTAATGTATTTCATTATTTTGTTGTATGGTTTGAAAGGGACTGTTCAGGGCAGCACATTAAAGTTGTTTGAATCTTGGAAAAAGTATCACGAGGTCACTTAATTTTGATTGGGGCATCCTTTAATGCAGATGAGCACTGGTCTTAATGCATGGAAAGTCCTGCAAAGGGATCCATCCGAATACAGCCAGGCAGGCTGCTTGGAACAGGGCTCACCAGTAGACCAGCAGATTTCAAGCCAAGCTCTTTTGTTATCAGAGCTCATAACTGCCAAGGATGAAAGCTCTGGCAAATCTGTGCTGGCATAATTACTCTTCTGCTACTGTTTGTGTTTGAGTATTGATTTCCTGCTTTCTGAGAGCATTTACAGTTCCAGTTGTACTTGAGAGGAACAGGAATTACTGATCCATCAGACCGACTGTAGCAGAATCTATCGTCTCTTACCAGTGTGGAATCTTCCTTTTCTCTCTGGAAAAGCTGTGGACCATTCAAAAAACGTTCTCTGAGGAGTTTTCCCATTATCTCTGTAGTTTTCCCTAACAGTGATGTATTATCCAGGTGCTGCCTATTGGTGCAAAATGCCTGCACATGCTGAGAGAGACCCTCCTTAGAAATCAGTGACACCTCAAGCTTACTTAGGTGATATATACTTAGGTCTGTTGAAAAAAGGAACTGGGACTGTCAAAATGTCAACTGATACTCCACAGATCACTTCTAAGAGGGGAAAAATTAATGGAAACAAATCAATTGTCTTAGACTTAAAACTCTTATACAAGAATTTACCTCAAAACTGGGGTTAAGGGATACTGCTTCAGTATGTTGGCTAGACAGAATAGTTGCTCTGTTAAGTTCAGCCCTGTTGTGTGTTTAGATGTTAACACAGCTTTTAAATCAGCTTGGCAGAGCTAGATTAAATAGAAAATGTTGCCAAGTATGTTAAAAATAGATCATACTAAGTTGTAAAAATAGGTACTTGAAGTAGTTGAATAGTGTTGAATCATCCATGAATTTGCTTTTTCTTGTATAAATAGAACTGTAGTTTTTTAATAAATGCCTGTGGATAGGTTTTTGTGTGGTTTACATGAAAGGAACTCACCCAAAATGTTTATGGGTGTACACAGTATCATGTGCTTCTCTTCTGCTTTCAATGCTTTTTAGCTTCCTCTAATCCAGAAGTCATCAAGATCAGTTCTGTGCTGGATATAGCATCTCGGGTGGAAGAATATTACAGCAAGGGATATGTTGTGGGAGCTGTTCATCCCATTATGCTGCCAATTGGAAGGAGAAGGAGTTTCCCTGCAAGTCACATGTATCGAGTGGTACTTTCAAGATTAAAGTTAAGGTAACAGTGAAACAATTTGAATACACTCATCCTTTACTGAAGCCATTTATAAATGGATTGCTCAACATTACCAATTTGAAATTGACACCTCAGGTTAGCAAGTTAGTAATGTGTTTAATTAATGCTAAGCACACAATAGGCTAATTTTTGCTTTGCCTTTGTAAATGTCTTAACAAAAATACAAAATATAATATCCATCTGTCTTAGAACTTGCAGCAAATAAAAGATTAACCAAAATATTAGGAGAGTAATAAGCTGCTTTAAACTAACTAATGTCTGCTTTTTCTTGGTTTTCAAAACTTTTGTCTTTTCCCAAGGAAAAATTACATAGTTTGTGAATTAATTTGTCAGGGATAGTTTGGGGTTTTTTTTCTTAGAAAAGGAAATCATCATTCTGGATCAGAGATCATACACTGAGGGAGAGGCAAAAGCTTGTTTATGTTCCAGATCCATGGTCTTGTTTATTACTCCTGTTTTTACTGTATTGTAATCACCATGTGATCCTAAAGAACATGTGCAAAGCAAGGTTACTATTAGTTCCTCTGAATGCAAAGAAGATAACCTTTTATTCTTAGTTTGAGTAACTAAAAAAGTGGATTTCTTACTGCATTAAAATCTGTCAGGCTTCCCCTTCTCTCCTGAGTCCTTATGTGATGCACAAAGATTCTTGCCTTTATTTGAGGACTGGAAGGGTGTGAATTGGAAGCTGCTGAAATGCTTTCATAAAACATTAATTTGAGAGAAATTCTCAAACCCTTTGATTAAACCCTGGTCCAGAGTATTTGCTGCTCATACAACTTAACCTGTATAAATTAATCTGCAAACAAGGTGAATGCTGTTCAAGTGGGCAAAAGGTTGAGTAAGAAAGCAGAATGCTTCCTCTGGAGCTGAGGCTTCCAAGAGCTGGCACTGCCAGCACACAGCTCCCACAATTTACCTTGTCCCTTTGATTAGGTATCCTTTGGAAGTTTGAATGGGTGAAGGATGAGACTGGGTAGCCTCCGTGTGAAACTGGTGTAGATTCCCAGTTTCCTTCCCAGGTGCCATATGTATCAAGGCTGGTTTTGCTGTAGGCAAATACACCTTCTCCAACTACTGTTTGGAAAGTAACCTTTTATATTTCAATGTGTCTCGCTGACATTCTTTTCTAAATGGAATGATTATATGAAGGAAGGATCAAATAAAATCCCAGTGTATTATTGGCATACTCTAAATAATGTCTGAGTAGTAACACAACTGGCTTTAGATAAAACATGAGTACAATTCTGTAACTTTAAGAGTTTGTCAGTGTAAATATGAGAGATTTAAACATTATTTAACCTTCATTAAGTGTTTTTGCATTGCATTTCTAGTATTTGCCTATACTGTTTCATTTAACAGCTGCAGCTCTGCTTTAGTTACAAAAACTAAGCAGCAGGATGTTAACAGTGTAAAAGGACCATTTCTAGTCATAGTGTGTTTTCTACAAAACTGAACCTACTTTTTGCTTGCTAAATTTATAGTTTAAATTTGTGCGTTTTGCATTATCGGAGATTTTTGCACTTATTTATTACAAAGGCAGAGCTGTTTTTCAGTAAAGCTCCATTTCCAAAATATCTTTCTGTATGGTCTTCAGATGAAATTCCTGTTAAATATTAATATTCTTATCCTGGCATTGAAACACATAGTTCCTGCCACTTTGTGGAAGAAATAGAACAAAACACCAAAACCCACTAAGTTCTAAAAAGTATGAAGAAGCATTGTCAGAATTTCATTCATAATTATTCCAAAAGAAAAGAATTCTATATGCAAGCATTTGCTCAAGTTAGGAGCAAACTCCTGACAAAGACTGCTTTCTTTCTGTGTTCTAGCCAGAAGCATGCAGCACCCAGAGGACAAAGGCACCCCAGGCTGGTGATTGAGGAATGTCCTTTAACATATGAAACACTGACAAGTGAAGTCGTGAAAGAACTGCTAGAAAAGGTAATGGAAGGTTTTTTTTCCAACTTCTCTTCAGATATTTATGTCTATCATATGTAAGTTACATTTAGTGGTTGTGGTTTTAGTTTTGCATTTGTTTTTAGAAGCTACAAAACTGTTCTCAAAGTGAGAAAACAGTTACTTTTTGTAATGCAGGACTAAGTATCCCTATAAAGCTTTGGAAGTCTGGCTGCTTACACCACTGAAAGCAGAATCAGGACCAAGTTCAGTCACTCTTTATAAAATGCTTGTATGATATGTGAAGTTTTATGTTTTTCTGAGTTAAGCACCTAGGAAGAAATGGTTTTTTCATTCTTTAACAAAAAATATAACATGTGTAGGAACTATACTAAATATTTACTTGGCACAGCTTTTGAAAACATTGTATAGTTAAAGTAAACTTCTAGTGGAATGCAAGTTATAGTTCTAGTTCTTTTTGTGTTTAACTTCCTCTGCAAAATTGAAGACTTGCTGAAACAGGAAGTTATTGTTATTACAAGAGTTAGTGATATCTTTTACATTAGTTGCCAAGGAGGGTAGTGGAAGAAGCATATTGGAGATTTTTAATGATCTTTGAAATTTCAAGAATTGTTTATATTTTCTAAATGGCTTGTTTTTACTTTGTCAGGTGTTTCAAATTTAAAATGAGATTACATTATGCATTTATAATATGTATACCTATTTCCAAGTTAGTGGTGTAGTGTAGCAGACAAAGATTAGAAGGAAAAACACTCTTGCAATAAGCAGTGATGGAGTCTTGGAAGCATATCTGTTACAGAAGTAGTATGTTAGAATAATTTGATTTTAAAATGCTCTTATTTTTAACAAGACAGAGCTATTAATCCAGTAAAATCTTAGTACTTTTTTTAAGGTCTGAAACAATAAGACTTAGTGGTGTTTCAGCAAAAAGATTATAATATTACCTGTTTCTCTCTGTTGCTTGTTAAATTTAAAACTACCCTCGTTGTCCTTGAAGCAGCAGTTCTGTATATGTAATCACAGTGATTGGCATATTGTATCACTGTACATAAATAATGCCAGTAGATAGACTGAAGTGTCACTATCGTGATACTAAAAAGGGATTCAGTGCCATCAGTCACTTGATTTTTACTCACTCTGGTGATTAATAGTTTGTGAGTAAGCTGAATAAAGATCCTTCCCTCTCTGTCCTCACTTAATCCAGTACTTCCCATGTGATGTCTTCTTTCTGAGATGAGGTTTCTGTATTTACCTGGGAAGACTTTACTGCACAGGGGAGCACAAGGTGTAAGTGGGGTCACCTTCCTAAACGGCAGCACTCCTTAACCCAGGAAGAAAAAAACACCTTCAAGAACAGACACATCTCACAGGTGGCACAGATGTTACAGCTGTGTATTGAGACTTCAGTGCAGAGAAAAAGACATCACTGGCTGAAAGAGTTAAGAGGATTTTCATTTGCTTCTAGCTCCCTCCTTTCTCTGCTCCTCCACTATCCTCAGTAATAATGAAGCTGTGTAGCCCCCAGGGGAACAGGGAATAATGACTCATGGCACAAGGCAGAGATATTTCTATAATATTGGAGGTCATTATTTTTAGTGTGACTGACATCACATATTTAGAGAAATACTATTTATTGCTCTACTGTACTGCTTATCAATACAACACAGTAAATAAAATACTCTGGGTTTGTTCTAAATGAAGGACTTTGTATACTCTGAATTCAGTCCCAGTGCTGGCCACCTTTCTTGGCCTGACTCCAAAGACATGCTGGAAAACTTCCATTTACTTTGAAGCAGGGGCAGCATCAAAGGCAAGTCACCCTTCTGTAATAAGAGTGTTATGCCTTTTATGTCCTCAGCAGTTTAGTTAAGCAGTTCATGTATGTACAAGTTTTAAAGAAAAACGTCCATGCAATTCTAAAATCACTTTGCAGCTAAGCTTATGTTGTATTGCAGGTTAATGAAGCTGCTAAAAGAGGAAAGAAGTTTGTGGGATTTGTAACACAACATTTTCCTCAGCCTAAAGCCTGTAATGGAACGAGTGCAGATGGAGGTGCAGAGCTGGAATCAACACTGGGCAGAAGAAATAGGGAACACAGAAGAGAAAACTTTGATGATAACTATAGAAACTGGAATGAAGGGACACTGAGCGGTCACTCCTCTGAGAGTGGGATAGAGGAGGAAATGCATGGAGAAAGCAGACTGGTAGAGGATTCAGATTTCCAGTTTGGAAAAGAAGTCAGCCCTTCTAAACTACAAAAAGGAGATGGTAATAAATGGCTTGTTTGTTGCAGAAATAAGGTATTTTATTGAGTTGTTGATGTGTTGGAAAAAATAGAAGAACAGCATTTTCTGTCGTATTGAAGAGTGGTCTTGGAAGATGCCTTTACATAGGCATATGCATACATATTTCTAAAAGAGTTGCCAGGAAATGAAGCAGAAGGAATACTTACCTTATGCTTTATGTTTATGTGAGCTGTGGTAATATATTAAAATTATATTTTCAGTTTTCGTATGGAGTATTGTAGATGTACTGTCAGAATTCTAGTTTGCAATTTAAACAAAAAGAGAAAACTGCAAACAAGCCCCTTAAAATCACCCATGGTGTAATTGTGACTTGAAATGTGGTGCAAACAGAAAGGGTTTTTGCTTGATACATGTGTAACAAACACATGGCAGTAAAAATCCTTCATTTTAGAAGGATGCAATTGTTATAAAATATTTTCTGCAGTGCACATGTAGTTCTACTTAATATAATATTATAAACATGTACTGATTTCCAAGTATATGTTGTGATTCCAGTTGTGCCTGTTTCACAGCTGACAACAAAGAGAGCCCCTTCCAGCTAGAGCCATAATTCTACAAGCTTCCAGGCAACTCACATAATGTACAGCAAATAAATCCGTTCATAATGGATTCTTTCTGGTTAACGTGCCTTCAAGAAGTGTCCTGAAAGAGATCACTTAAATTAATGCATTGACCATGAAATCAAAGACCATAAATGTTACAAAATGAATGTATTAGAGAAAAGTAAGCATTAGGAGTGTAGGAATGAAAAGCATAATTCAAAAAATGCTGGTGCTGTGATAGACAACTTAGTTGTAGCAGAATGAGGTGCTTGGTGTAGTTTGTGTAAAAAATGGCCTGAAACATTGACTTCTGGTACTGAAACTCTAAGGCCTCCTGGCTGCTAGGAGAAGATAAAAAGGAAGAAGTAATCTCAGTATGAGAACTAATGCAAGACAGTGTGGAAAGCAGGCAGCATGAAACTTTCATGTCAGGCTGCATTTTGACATAATAGGCTCTTCCTTGATGAGCCAGACATGTTTTAATTGCTCTCAAAAGCAACCTTTTCACTTTCCTGTTAAAGCAGCCTCTCCATTTTGTAGATTGTGAGAATAACAATTCTAAGCACTGAGATAATCAATGTCCCTCTTATTTTTAACACTTGAGTAAAAGCAGTTCTCCTACAAGAGAGCCTTTATATCATAATCAGTTAAAGCTTAATTCTTTCCTTACAGCTTGAAATAGTGGGTTTGTTATATATAGCAGAATAGAAGTCCTGCAAGGAAGAAGTGGAAAACTCTTGGTTCTCTTCAGGAGCAGTTTGTGCAAACTGGTGTGACCAGAAAGATCAGCAGCCAGTGCATCCCCTACATGCAGTGTTCTCAGGAAACTTTTCAAAAAGCTTTGGCAAGGATATGCCAGGCTTCTCTACACTAGTCAAATAGAAAATCACTGGAGTTCATAAGATAAAACTTCTGGAAACTTAACCACCTTTCTTGGTCTATGTTTTATGTAACCATTATTTTGAAAAATACTGATGTGACTTTTTCAAGGCAGTCTCACATGTGTGTATGTATGTACTGCTGTCCCAGTGTGCCACTTCCATTTACCTCTAAAGAGGCAAAACTGTGTCCAGGTTACAGATTGGGGGTTGTAACATATAAATTTTGACTATTATGTTGCTTTTTGAACTATTCTATTGGATTTTCACTATCATGCATTGCTTACAGAGGTAAATTTCTGGTAGACGTGAGGAATTGAATAGTTTTATTGGGAAAAAATTTCTTTTTTTCTGAAGAATAAGTGATCTCACTTCAATATGTGGGAGAAGAAGTTAAGGTTTGTCAGGATAAACACATCTATTCTAATATAAGTGCCTGTGAAGGTGATAAAACTGTATAGAAAGAGTCATCTCTTACTGAAAGTTGAACATTTTGTTCTGAATTAGCCTTATTCCAGGCACCTGATATCACCTGCAGTGGGTGTAGTAACACTTCTCAAAACAGAGAGGGGCTCTTCTAGATATTGATTCAGATTGCTTAGAGTACAAGTCGTACTTTGGAATTCTCTGTTTCTGGAGCCTAGAGAGACTGGCTTCTTAAGTGGGGTGATCTAAGCAAATTCCTTTGTTTTGGCAGTTTGAAAACTTCTATGTATAGAGGTTGGTTTGCATTGATTTAGGCTGCCCAGCAGTATTAGGCAATCTGAGAATATTTCTGGGCAACTGCTTTGTGTTACTTCTCCAAACCAGTGACACACAAGAGTATTTGTAGAACACACTTACATAGTTGGGATTTCATAACTTGCACTGGTAATTTCCTAAAATGCTGTGGATCTATTAATTTTTAATGAGTGCTTGTTTGTGACTGGTTTTGTTACAGCACTGTATTAATACCAAGATAAAAATAATTTGAGGATATATTGCTTTTGTATCCTTAATTTCCACTGATCATCAGTTACTATGGGAAAATCCCAGTAGGCAAGTAATTACACTGGTACTTAGCTTCAGAAAATAATGGGTAAAAATCAGTACAAGGCATTCCTTATACTTGCAAACTTAGAAAATTGTCTTTCGTTTTTTTTATTGCAAATACTTGTAGCCAGTAGTACTGTGAGTGGCAGAAATGATGCCTGTTTCCACTGGGAATTCCTTAGTCCTTGTATGTTTTCTTTATCCAAGCCCCAACTACCTGAAGAGTCCAGTGACAGGCCAAGTGTAATAAGTTCACATTTTTCTCTTATCCCAAAGTGTACCTGCCCTCACACCTTATCCTGAGTGTGTTTAGTTCTTAAACAGAGCCACATCAAGAATCAATTATTAAAACTGTGGCGTAGAATTAGAAAACTATGTTAAAATATGAGATGAGTAATGTAACTAATTTTGGAGGACTGTCTTTGAGGTTCATTCTTCCTTTCTCTCTCCTTAGACAAGCTGTATACAGTCTTCAATGTTTTTGATGATGATTCTACCTGCTGGACCTACCATGAAGGTGTTTTGTCTATGAAAGTAACAAGAAGGGGGCCAGTTGTTAGCACATTGGAAGCAGACTGGCTAGAATTAACTACATTTTATTATAAACAAGGATTGTCCTTAGTTGATTCTTTTGTACACTGGGAAAGTTCTAAAGGTGAGTACTGTCCCAGGACATCATTAAACTTTTGCTTGTTTACACAGAACTAAGTAACTTGAAAAAAATTGTCATATTTTGCTTCTTGATGCGAGAGTCAATATGTAAATATGTTCATTCAGATGTGTAACTGCCCAGAAAATAAATTACTCCTGTTTTAGATATCAGATTCTACAAATTTATAATACACTAAGTAATCAAAATTCCTGCTTTGTTTTATCAAATTCACAATTTTCAAAGCAGCAAACTAGTGTAGCTTTATAACAAAATAAACCTTTTGTGCTAGTTCTTTTGTTTTGGTTTGTGCTTTTTCCAGAAGACAATGGGATGAAAAGTATTTAGAACTGTCAAGCTCTGTTGCTGGTAAAAGATGTAATTGAGAGATTCATTTCCATTTGAACTGAATTTTTCTGAAAGCCAGAAGTTAAAAGCATGCAAAAAATAGTCAGTAGCTACTGTTGTACAATTACTTGGAAAAAAGTGAAAAAAATGGTACTACCCTAGCATTAGGGGTATGGACCAAGACAAAGTGACATGTTTAATAAATTCCAAAACAATTAACCGTTTTAATTAATAATTAGTAATAATACCTAATAGCAAACCTAGGCTTTATATTTAACAAAGGTGATACTTTGGTTTGATTTGTATCTGTCTTGCTTGTACTAAGTTGCAAGTTGTTCGTGTTCCTTCAGAATTAATTATCGCAGTGTGAGCAAGCAAAATACAGGGTTGTCGTGGAGAAAAGTCTTGTCAAATGTTTGTTCAAAATGTCCTGGGGATCTTGAGCAGTTTTTGCAATGCTCAGGCTGATTATCAAGTGCAATAGATAATTAATAATGTATAAAAGTGCCTTTCAGAAATGATTTTGTGTGCTTCTTACATGAATTATATGAGGAGAGTAAAATTACTGTCAGTGTGAGTAGTTGTTATATTTACTATGTCTTATGCTTTTTTCTGCTAATTCTGCATTAAAACAATATGCCCTCATCATCCCCTTTGCAAGGCTTGGATTATTTAAGTTAATTATTGAAATTAAATTTTAAAAATGTAAAGTATAAGACCTTTGCAAGTTAAATTATGATTCTTCGAAAACAAAAGCCTGATACTTATGACAACTCTTCAGTTTTCATTGCTGTCCATGGTTTTGAGTGTGAATCACTGTCTTTCTGTAGCTCTGCAGTAAATTTAGAGACTCAGAGGCACATAAGCTCATCAACATAGATTTATTTCTAATGGAATTTGGCAGCTAGTCCCTCTCAAACTGCGTATTTTGTGCACATGAACAGTCTAATGCCACAGTTTGTAATAGTCATCTTTTTTGCTCTGAAACTGTTACTCCTATTTATTTAACTCAGTGGAAGAACCAGATTTCCTCTTCAGGGGAGGAGAGGTGAGAATTCAAACTTGTAGTTTTCAATATAGAGATTTTTAGAGCTGGAAAAGAACTCTCTGGAGATCTGTTACAGTTCACTGAGGGGTGGTTTTGGCAGCTGTTGAAATTAATCTTTGCAGCTGTTGTCCAACAACAGTTTTACAGTCTTCCCATTCCCCACAGAGAGAGCTGTCTGCTCTTCTGTGCATGAATAACTCCTGTCTTTGACACCCAGGTAATAACATACCTCATCCAATATTGGAGGGGATTTTCAGCTGATATTCTGAGGATTACATAATTTTACTGTACAAATTTAGTATGTTAGTCAGCTGTCAAGGTAAATCTCCACAAAAGGCTTCCCAGAGGCTTTTAGGAGAAGTAAAACCAGAAAATGAATCAATACTTGAGGCACAGCTTTAGTTTGGGCCAAACGGATGCTGCCGGCCTTTGACATGTGAGTCAGGGAGTTGTGCTCTGAAACTTCCTTCCCATCAGGAATCCTCCTGCAATTGCTTGTTTCAGGCTCTTCCTGTGGCCATTTACGTATTTCAGTAGCTGCAGTTGAGCTTTACACTTCATGGTTCACTCATTTTTGTGCTCTCTCCTACCACACCAAAAGCCACGCTTCTTGTCAGGAAGACAATATTGAAAAAAAATGGTTGTGCCCATCCACTGCAATGGATATGTTGAATACAGGAAACTGGAATTCAGATTGGAATATGGAAGGGGTTAATGCTTTTGAGAAAATAGTTCATAGTTCAATTAGTATAGAAAAAAGGGATTTTAATAGTAAGTTGACTTGCACACTCCAAGTTGTAACTAGATGTATAAATAACCATGAGATTGAGTTTGCTGAGTTATTTAATTTTATTTTAGAGGACTGTTCAGTGAGAAACATCTTGTGTACATCTCGGTAATCTATTAACCTAAAACTTAATGTTTATGTTTACAGGGGACTATTTGCCCAAATCTTTAGAGGGATTATTTATCTATGAAGAAGAAGGTGCCGGGGTTCCAGGTTCTAACAGGAAAGGAAATGATGCAATAGTTGTTGAACAATGGACAGTCTTTGAGGTAAATAGGTGATTATTTAGCAATGATGTTTCCTACTTGTATTTTTTCTTTGTTTTTTCCTTTAGGATGCTCCTACCAGTATTCCATAAACGTTCGGGGTGGCTTCCTGAAGTCACCAAATCATAAAAATGAAATCAGATTTGTGGGCATTGGTGAATGTTGCATAAAAGAAATATGCCAGAGGGATTCTGGCCTGACATTTGTAAATGTTCATACCAACAAATACAACCTCCAAAGAGAATATTTTGTGGGTTTTTTACGTGTTTCAGAGAAATGTAGGTGTAGTTTCAGCAAGTGCAGGTCACATTGATAGTGTGAAGTGTATTTTAAAGAGGGAGAAAATAGCTAGAACTAGAAACAGAACAAGAGAAAATTGATAGTGAATTAATTCAGTATGGTATTCAGATATGTATTTTTATGAAAATTTTACTGCTAAATATGAAAGACTTGGGTTTCCTAATAATTCACATGTATTGCTGTAGTAGGTTACAGCAATAAAATTACTTAAATTACTCTTTAGAAATATTCTAATCTTTTAGGATTATTGGTATCAATGACCTCTGAAAGCAGTTGTTGTTGGATTAAGGTCTTACTTTTGAAATATCTAATGATAAATACATTTACCAATGTGAAAAAAATCAACATCAAACTAAAAACTTTTATATTAAAAAAAAACCACACAAAAAAACCTACCAAAACCTTATGTATCTAAGTGAGATGCTTATTCTTCACATGTGGAATAAAAAGTGTAAAGATGTCAATTGGTGCACCTAATTATGGTGCTTAAAAAGTTTTAGGCACTAATTTAGCAAAGTGACAAGTTTAATGAGTGAGATGTGCTTTGAATTATATGTCTTGATGAGTCAGGGCTCATACTTAATGTTAATAAATTCTGTTTTCCGTGGTTTTTGTAGTCTTGAACTTTTCAAGTTGTTTTCAGTTTGAAATAATGAGTCTCCATTAAACAACAGCTTGATGTCATCTCAAAGGATTATCTCATTAAAAGTGAGAGGGGAGGTGTTGTAATTGTGTAGAAATGCAAATAAAACCTGTACAGAGTCTCTTTACTACTTTTTATAATTATTAATGTAGGGGTGTGAAATTAAAACAGATTATGGACCTTTATTGCACACGCTGGCTGAGTTTGGATGGCTCCTGACCTGTGTCCTGCCTACACCAATTGTGAGACATGACAGGTACCCAAACTATTGATTACAGCATTTTTGGTGTGTATGTCTGAGAATGATCAAATAATTACTTGCATGCTTAAGTGTAAAAGGATGAAAAATGCTGATGATGTTAAATGTATGTAAATCTTGAGATGTAAGTAGCATTTTCATGGAGTGTTTTACCACATCTGCTTAGGACTACTGATTTCAGTGAGTAATTCTAAATTTAAAATATGTTGTGTAAATGTAAACATTAAAAGATTTTATTTAGGAAACTTTTTATCACATACCCAGTCCACAGCAATGGGGTTACTCATGCTTCAACTGGAAACAAGTGTTGAAATGTTTCACTAGTTTAGGCTCTTGGTGAATGACTGATTTAGAATATGGAAAAAGTCATGTTGTCACAAGACAGTCAAGAAATATTTATTGCAAATTAGGGCAGAGAATGAGCTAATCCAGCAAGTTATTGGGCTGTTTCTCTTTTTTAATACAGACATTAATGGTTCACCTAAAATAGAGTACCAGACTACTGGATTTCAGGTCTCTAGCTGTAATGCTTATTTAGATCATTGATAGGACTCTCTTCTACATAAGGCCTAAATTGCAGACCTGGATATGGTTCCAGGGCCTTAAGGTTCCATGCTTTTTTTTTTTTTTAGTAACTCCCAAAAAAGGTACCCTGGCTTTCGTCACAGTATCAAGCTAAAAAATGGCAAATGAAACATTAGACCAAGCACTCCTAATGTCTCTCTTCTCTCATCATTTTTGTTTAAAGTTCTGCATCCATAAGATTGCCAAACTTCAAAAGCAAACAAATGTACTGAGGCGGGGCTTAGGGCTCCTTAACAGCTGTGGGAAGAGTGCATGACTCGAGTAATCTCTGGATCCCAGACCTCACTGTGTTCAATCAAGACAGATGAAAAAGATGGGAATGACAGACTCTAAGAAAACAACTGCAAGAAAGTGGAGTTCTGGTCAAGTGATTTAACATAAATAAATCAACTCACCCTGTGTAAGAAGGAGGCTTTTGTGATCAGGAAATAGTTTTTGAGTTTTTTTGGCAGTGTTTTTTCTAATAGTTGATTTTAACCAACTGCTTAAATGCAAAGACAAAAGAAGTTGTAGTAAAATATGGCATGTTCTGTTGCTTTTTTTTTTAAGGGTCTCTATGTTTTGTTTTCCTCTTGAAGAAGTTTCCAGAATATGAAACAAATGGTTATCCTTTAATTTCTTCTATAATTTTGTAGTCTAAGTGTATTAGCTTTGAACATGGTGACTTACAGGCTAAATGACCTACTGGGCCTGGTTTTCATAAACAGCTGAAATTTTGGCCAAATCTTAAGAGCTTGAGAGCAAGTGTTCAGAATCTGGGTCTAATCTTTGAAGAATGTCAGTGAAGAATGAGAGAGAGATTTTGGTAGTTGTGGTGTGTTGTGAGTCGTAGGATGAGAGAATTTTTAACTTCCAGCCTTTTGTATCCCACAAGCAATGTAACTGAGCCCAGCCCCACAGGGTTTGGGCAGGCAGGGTCAGGAATGTCCTGAGCAGCTGCTGAGGGACACTCTGGGAGTGTCAGTCTGTGCTTGCAGCACCTCAGATGGTGCTGGTTTGTGCCTCACAGATCATAGAGCAAAGGGAAATAAGAGGCAAAATGCTATAAGAAAGAAAAATTAGGACGCAGTGCTGTAGGAAGTATTAACAGATTGATTAGGCTGGAGCTGTTCCTTGAATAGGTGAGAATATACCAGGATGATATTTAAGTCTCAAATAGTGCTGTATCCCAGATGTGAAACAACCAGCCCATTAATAGCAGTGCTCGTGCTAAAGGGGCTTGTATCCTGGCCAAATCTGAAACTGGATTCATTTTGTATCCACACTAGAGTAACTCAGACTAATAAAAACCATTTATTTTCTGGCCTAAACGGTTGAGTAGGAGTCTGTATGAATTGTCTAATGCTTATTATCCCACTGTGGCTTGTGAGTTACTCTTGGAAGAAATAGGATGAATCATGTTTTGTGTGCCTGTAGTACATCCCATATACAGCAATTCAATTTTCTTCAAAAAATGTTAAAAAGCTTATGAACAAGAATTCCTAATTAGGAATTGAGAATTCATAAGAGTCAGAAAATGAATGTCTTCCTCTTCTGATAGGCTAAGTAGTGATTGATAACTACTATTTTTAGGCATTGATGTTGGTATTTAAAGAGGAGAAGAAATTCTTGGATGGTTACTGTGTGTCTGCTATGAAAGATGCCATTACTGTGGTGGTGGTGGGTTCTCCTAGGAATGCAAAAGTCTTAGTAAAGAAGGACACTTTATGCTCATCAACAGCTGGTTTTTTTCCCAGACTTGAAACTCTGACCTCAAAACCCAGCCTGAATATTAAAAGGCTTCAGAAACACTGAAAAAACAAAATAAGCAACATTTTGGGATGATCTGACAAAATTGTTTTCATATTTATTTTTATTACAGAATTTGTGTATAGTATTTAAAGAAAATTTTATCTATTTATCCCATTTTTACTCACTGTAGTACTTTCCTCTATTCCATCTTCCTTTTTGCCTAATTTATTGCCCAACTTCCCCTCATCTCAGATCTTTTGTGATCTGTTGTTAGACATTGTGCCCACTGCTTGTCTGCAGATGAACAGTGCAACCAACAGGCCAGTATGGGTTCTAGGTGGGATGGGACTGTCATGCCCTGGTGTGTTCCTTTTCAGGTTTTTGCGTGGTTGGGATCTGAAGCAGTTTAAAAAACACCAGGCTGTCATATCTGTTCCTGTGTGGGTTTGTAGTTTTTAATGTCTTTACAGATCTTACTCTCAATAAAATCAAGTGTCCTGATGCATGGGGTGTTCTAAGAGCTGAATGTCATCAGTCACTGTCCCATTTGTGCAGGGACAGCAGTCTGGAGACCTGTTTAGGCCTTTATTTCCTACCTCAGCAGTTAAATGATGTTGGATGCAGGAAACATTTCCTTGAGAAAAGTTATCTTTCCTGAAACATGCACAGTGGTGATTTTGTGCAGTGTTGTTTGAAAAATAAGCACTGTGGGTCTTGGGTTTGGTTCTGGCCTGCACACTATAGATGACATAGAAGTTGCCCTCTTCTGACAGTGATTCTTTTTTTCCAAGAATATGAGGAAATAGAACATGAAAAAAAATGCATATGATGCAATGTTTGTTATATCCGTCCATATGTTGGGTATTTAAACTGTTTCAGGGGTCAAGAAAGAAATTTTTAGATGAGAGAAAGCAGACCATAAAAGAATACCAGACAGATTTACAAAAATGTGTTTGACCTAAAGAACCCTCTGCACTATATACAAGTCTTATTTAATTGGTGAATTCCTTCAAGACAAGAATTTGATAATAATTATGCCAAGCTCAGAAGATAAAGAGCAAGAAAAAAATTATTAGTCCTTTTAGGAATTAAATCTAGTGAGTATCTAGAAGACACTTTGCTTGTAAATTAGTGCTACTGCAGTTTTTAGTATGGTATTATCATGAGTTTGTACAAGTCCATACATGTTTGTGGTTGAAAATTAGGATTATTTCTAAGGCTTTTTAAATTTTTCATTGGATAGATCCTTTAAGCCAGGACACTTAGTATCCCAGGCCAGTGTCTGTCTCAAAACTGAAAGTATAGATACTGTACAATTCCAAAGGAGTGCAAAGTTGTATTTTGAGAAATGAAAAAAATAAAACAAAAACCAAAATCCTGAATAGATGAAAATAATTTCTTACTCCCTTTGTTCATCTTTCAAAAAATTTCGTTTAACATCTATTCTAAGTGCTTTGTATATCAAATGTTGATACATTAAAAAATGGATCTGTAAAAACCAGAGCCATTGGCAGTACTACTGAGCTCGTAGCTTCATGGTTGTTTTGGATGACTCAAATATAGACGTGTAAGAAGACACAGTTTTTGCCCATACAGCATAAGCAGACAAAAAAATTGCTGGTGTTTCAACAAAAGAGTCTCTGTTGCTCTTCAGCACTCTTAAAAGAAGAGACAGGAAAAAGGCTTCAGCAGCCTTACTCTGCAGTGACCTTTATTTCCCTTCACTGATTACTGTAGTCCCTGAAAATGGCCAAGGCGGACTATGGGCAATGCAGTGCAAGAACACTGACTTTGTGGTTATTAATTTATCATGGCTCAGTACTTTATCTATGTTTTCAAAATGCCCTGACTTACCAGGCAAAGAGGGAATGTAGAAATGTGAGGGAAACTATGGAGCTTCCCTTGCTCTAAGCACTTTTTCTCATTTAAATTCTGTGGAAATCCCACTGTCATTGAGTCCTTTGTGAATTAAGCTCATAGCAGCTTTGTCGTGTGTGGCATTTTAATAAGGTCAGACTTAGAAAATTGTTAATTTACTTCTTGTCTACTCACCACCATGTCCTTTTTCTGTTCTAGTAGAATTTGTACAAGCTGTAGCTTAATGTTTGGGTTTTTTTCTTTTTTCTGAAGGAATGCAGACACTGTTACAAAATAAGCCCTAGGCTCTTCCCCATGCCAGGGACTGTGCTCAGCCTTGTTGCTTGGAAGAGACATTTTTCAGCTGATCAAAAGAGACATAACTGAGGCACAGAGAAGTACCTAGCCAAGTGGAATAAGGTTGCAGGATTGCAGATTTCCTTGTAATGACATAAAATAGAAACACTATCTTTTAATGAATGCAAATAGTGAGGTAGGTACAGGAAACCTTGTTAGGCTTAAGGAAACTAATGAATTTTTTCTCCTTCATTCTTGTTTTTCCCACAAGCTGGAATTTTAGTTCTCTGTTCTCAGCCAAGGAAGACATTCAAAGATATGCCATGACCTGAGTTCAGCCAGACTGAAAGGAAGGTTGTGAGGGGCCAAACACAGTCACAAACCCATCATCACTATTGATCTGAATCGTTGTCTATGCAGGGAATGGCACTGGCTTGTGTACTTTCTCAGAGCCTACTTCCATAAGCTTTACTAGGGCAGGCTGTTAACAAGCTATTCTGAGCTCATAGGCAGAGTTTTAATCCCTGGTTTTTCTTGGAGCCAAGTCCCTGATGTTAAATACAAAATAATTTTCAATCTTAAAAGATGCATCAGTTACCTTAACTTCAGGTCTGTGATTGTTAACCTTGTAACGTGCCCATACTGAAGTAAAAGCTTACATTGTTTCAGTGGTTCTTTCTGTAATGTTATGCATAATAACACAGTTTTATAATTGATAGAATAGATAGAATCATAAATACTTCAAATGAACTCCCATCTCTTTGGTGTTTCTATTTTGCTACTTATATTTAGTGCACTCTTGAATCTGTAGTCACCCTTCTGCCAAAGTATTTCAGTGTTTTGCCTTTATATGCCTAAGCATCTTAGTGAATACTGCATAGAAGCAGCTGGGGGGAGAAGAGCTTGTAAAAATGTCATATCTGATATTTAGAAGAACACAAGAATTTTAAAATTCTTCTCATTCTAGAGTTCTTGTCTTGAAATTGTTTCACTTTCAGTGACATGGAGTTGGGCTTTGTATTATATATTCTATCAATGTGGTGACATGTGTTTCTGATGCAAAGGTGATAAAAATACATTAAAACTTAAAGAGGATGTATTTATCACCACTACTAAAGGTGTAATACTTACAAAACATCATATCAGTAATATCTGATTTGGTCTTGGGAACAACTTCACTTGTCATGTTTATTTTTCTGCAAGTATTCCCTTTTGGAAAAAAACCCAACACCTGTGCTTTGTCTGCCACAATAGTATTAGTATCTCTGAAAGTTCCAGGACTTTTTTTTTTTTTCTCCTGTTCTTTATTTATCTTACTGAAATATTCTCTTGTCCTGCCTATGCTGGTACCTCCCTCATACAAAACAGCCAGTTTATCTCATTCTTGATGTAGAGTTTATTACAACTGGGCTGAGTCCCTTTATCTGTAGGTGGTGAGGCAGCAAGCTTATCCTCCTTTGCCAGATGACATTTTACAGCAACTTTTATTTAGCAGTAAAGAATGTTAATTCCCAAGTTTCACACCACTAAGTATTGAGAGATTTGTTGAAGCTATGGATCAGTTAAGATTGGGCCTGGTTGTTGTGACATTAATAGGTAGTAATATTTGCTGTATATTTAACAGTGAAGATTAAGTTAAAAAAAAAGACTCGAGGGTTTGCTTCAGACATAAATATGCAGACTTGGATTAAAAGTAGGAGCTCTAATATTTAAACTTTCAAGAGCACATATGTTAAATAACTCCAATCATGGTAGTACAAGTTACTGGTCTATCCATATTTTCATGTGCATCGCCTTAACCCAGTTCTATGCTTCTATTTTTTTAAAAAAATATCATTATAGAACTGTTGAGGAATTAATAAACTGGATAATGCTCTGTAGTCTGTCCTCTTCTCACTCATGGACTTAGACCCACTTTAAAGTTGACTTTGAATATGTTAGTGACGATTATTGCCTTTAAAACATGGAAATTATTTTCTTTAAATTTTAGTGAAGGAAATCTGGCCACAAAGCAAGTAATTTTTCTTCAGAGACCTGTTATGTGGAGTTCTGCTGTCCAGACACCAGAGGTGAGTAGCACATTTTTGCTTAATTAATATTAAATTAATATTAAAATTAATATTAAATTAATGTTACTTCACGTAATGGTAAGATACAGAAACAAACTAAACTTCAGAATTAACAGGGGAAAAAAGTGGCAGAACAGGGTTTTCCCTCAAACAAGTTCAAGATTGTGGATGTTTTTTGTAGCTGGATCACGTGTTATTTTTTTCCTCAGCTGTTATCTCTTAAGCCATGGAGAAAAGCATAAGCATGCTAAAAACCTGTTTTATGCTAAGGAATTACTGTGTCTCAGGTGAATGAGGTTGGCTATGCTGTATTTCCTTGGAAGTCTTTAGGGAGTCTTAAAAGTTCTGATCAAAATCCTGCATCTCTTACACATGAAACAGAAAACTGTTTTGACCTTAAAAACGTCTACTTTCACGTTTTGAGAAGAAAGAAGTGTTAATCTGCGCTGTAAGGGATACTGTAATCTGCAGGTTATCAGGGTGAAGGGTTGTTGTTGCGTGAAAATGTGTGACACAGATAGAGGGTTTAAAATTCCTGCAGCTGAACCTCAACAACTGCTTGTCCCTTTTGAGTGAAGCTCCCTCCCTCCCATAACAGGGGTTGTGCCAAGTGCTTTGAGGATAATGTGACTCTCAGTCTGCAGATTCTGCTCAGAGTCAGTGTCACAGCAGTTACTGCACAGAACTGCATTGCATCTGCTGTGGCCAGAGAAGGGTGAACTGCTGGTGGGCTTTTCTTTACCAGGTCTTTTGACATACTGTGGTGGGTTTCCATTTTTGGTTCTTTCTGGTTTTCAGTGGCTGGTCGGCCTTTCTCTGTTCAACATGTCTTTTCTGTGATAATCTTAAGCAGTTAGGACAGCTATGAACATTTTCACTCATGTCCAGCACTGGAGTTGTAACTTTACAAACTGATTCATGGCATAATATATTATATGGCAGCAATGCCTAGCTGCTTCTTTCCCTACCTGTATAAATACTTCCATGGGTCTCTAAATTTCTCGCATTTCTATTTGATCTTTCTCTGTGTTTTTTACTGTCTGTTCAGTGTGTTGCCATCACCTGTGTTTTCCTTTGTTTAGTGTTTCTAAAATATACTCTTCCCTTTTTTGTTCTGCTCCAGGCTTCTGCTTATCTCCAGCCTAACTTCCTTCTCACTGTGTCCCCTGGTAATTAGTACTTCCATGCCTGGAAGAACTGCCTTCAGCATGCATAGTTCAAGTCCTGGTTTATTGTTTTTGTCTCTGCCACTGTCTCAATTCCCAGCTAGTTTTTGTACACTATAATTTATTTCTTCATTTACAGAATTGGAGCTTTTCCTTTTTTTCTCTTCAGCGTTCTGTGTAGTCTCCTTTGCCAGTGTCTTAATCTCTCTCCATTCATACCCTCTTCTAAATTCTGTCAGTGGAATTTTTTCCCTAACCACCTTGTGTGTAGAAAGCATCTCCAGCTTTTATCTTTAAAACCTTCTGACTTCTCTCACATGCCTGACTTTGTAGTCTGTGCTTTCTTTCCTAATACATTTCTAAAAGTGTGTTTTGGACCACAGTTTTTGGTAGCAATATTGTAAACATATAAAACAATATCATGTCAGTCATAAAATAATGCTTTTCCTGATGCTTTCATACTTCATTAATACTCTGTATGTAATAAAGGCATTAACTCCTGATATGAGTATTTTTCCCTTGGTGTAAGGCATAATGTTACTTCTAACTGTGTCTCTTAAAAGGCAGCATAACCATATGTCACAAGTTGGATTCTGCCAAGAGGTGTAATACAAACCAGTTCTGTAAAAAAAGACATTCAGTCTGAGGAACTGATGAATCTTTGAGACATAGCTTAAATTAAAAATAGGAAGCATTATGCTCACTGTTCAAATTCTTTCACCCAGTTGTGGGGTGATGAGCAGCCTTCATGTATACAAATAAAATTTGGTTTGTTGTTGTTTTATTTTGTTGTAATGGGACACCTTTGACTGAAGCATTAAATATACTCGAAGTAAGCAAGAAGAAGTTGATTTGTAGCCATTTACGTCAGGATTTCTGTGTTTAAAATCTGAACAAAATGTGCTTTTTTCAGTACCAGTGAATGTTTTACTTCTCTACCAGGAAATTTCAGTATGCTGAGGTCATTTAGCATGGGATAAATAGGTAACTGGGACTGAAGCTGAAACATTTAGCAGAGTTACATTTTCCTTCTGTTTTGCCAATTACATTGGTTTTCCCCTGAATTTTAATCTTTTTACTTCACTGGGTTTTTTTTTTACCAAAATGTTTGTTAGTTTTGCATTTAGTAGCTAGATTTCAGGTGTAAAACAACCTACTGAAGTTTGGAAGCGTTCCCTTTTGCTCTAGGAACTTTAATGTTTAGGAGGGTTTTGTTGAGGTTTTTTATTTTGGTTGGGGTTTGTTTCTTTGGGGGGGTTTTGTTGGCTTTCAGGGGCGGGGGGGCTGGGTTTGTGGGGGGTTTTTGGTATTGTGTAGCCTTTATTTAAAATGTGCCCTGGACAGGGATGATGCAGCTGTTCAACTTCATCAAACCATTGCAAACATTTTTGTAAAAACATTTAATTCCTGTGATTGTATATTGTTGGTCATGACATCTTCCTTTTTGTTTCTGCTGTGTATCTGTTCACTGATGTTCATATTACATTAAAGCTGCTGTTAAAAAAATTTTTATGTCCACAACTTAGGATGGTTTTGGATCTCAGAAATATTTCAGATACCTAAAGTTTAAGTTAAAAAAAATTCCATCACAACTTACAATTATTTAAGCATACATTTAGCATGTTTGCAACTCAGATACCTTAGGGAGAATGCTGCTAACAAGACTCTCTCATTACTGAACTAAGAAAGCAGCCTCATCCAGCCTTCTCATCACTTAAGTTATCAAGCTCTGGTCACATCACTTTCCAGTTCCCCTCAGTGCAGCAGGGTCTGTCCATGGCAGGAGCTTTGCTCCTTAGGGCATGTTCAGCCCTTGGATCTCTGTGATTTCCCCTCTGGAAAATGGCAACACAGCGTATGAGGTGCTTTCTGTATTCAGAATTTTTTTTATTGATAGATTGAATTTAGCATTGCCACTTCTAAAGGAAGTTTTGCTTCAGTAAGAATTTAGGGGAACCCCTCCATTACCTGATCTCTTAATCTCACAGGGTCTCTGTTCTGAGGATGGAATATGTTATGTCCTCACAGCTCATCTCTCTGCCTCCTTGTATATTCGTGGGGATAGTGTGTTATGGCCTGGCTTATGATTTATGTAATGGCACAAAAGCTTCTTGGGTTACAAGGGCTGTACTGTGTCAGTGGACTTTTTGTTTGTCACATAACATTTGCTTTTCTAAGAAAGGGTTCAGAGGATGAGATGCAAGATTGAGCCATGCAGTGCTTAAAGCGTTTGTTTTTTTTTTATTTCCCTTAAGCAGACTTTTCCATCCTCGTACTGTGGCATCCAGGCAAAATTTATTTCCTTCTGTTTCTCCTGAGGCAATGCTGTTTCCCCTTAGTCTAATTTCCCAGTGTCCCCTGTAACAGCTTTCTTTAATGTGTTTCCTTTAGCCACACGGGCCATTGTTTTTACTGTTTCAAAACAATTTGAGAAAAGACTTAGCAGTGCACAGACAAACTTACCAAAGCATAGTGAAAGTCTTGGGAGGGTTTTTGTTTCTAAAGTGTTTGCACTGTGTCCTTCAGGCACTGAAATGCAGCTCTGTGCTGAGGCTGGATTCCCTCTGCTGCATGTGCTCGTTCTGTGTGCAGGGCCATGTCCCTGCAAACATCTCCTGGTGTATTGGGGTTCCTGCCAAGAGCAGGGCTCCAAGCAGGTGGCTCAGGGCACTTCTGCATTCCTGACCCTGCTCCTCTGCTGTGGCTCAGGGCACTGACATTGTCTGGAGGTGCTGCATCATCACAGATCTGAGTAACTCAGGTAGCTCTTGATGCTGAACTGAGATAAACCTTTTCTTTATTTGTGCTGCCTCGGAGAACCATTAGCATAGTCTGATAGGTCTGTTGTTGGCAGAAATCACAATCTGTTTACTTTTCTTTTTGACATTGGCAACCATCATTTCAACAAGAAAGATGTCAGGCAATCCCAATAGTAATGCCAGACTGTATACTGAGTTCCTCCTGTGCAAGGACTCTGTAGATCCCATTTCAAATGGCTGTATAGAACAGCCACTGACTTCTAGCTGCATAATTTACCACGGGAATTGTAATTGCCTCCTCAGATAATGGCATATTTCTTGCACTCAGTGTTAAAATGCAGCTCACACTAAATCTATCCACAATTCATTGCAAAGTGTTTGGCTGCATTGTTTTCCCCCTAAATAAACTAACATTTCAACATCCTCTTGCATTTCAGAGGAAATCCTTAAGACAAGTGAGTGGGGAAGAAAAAGGCAGAGTGTCCAGCAGAAGTGTTGGATCAGACACAGCTACTTCTTGCCCTGTAGAAACTGGACAACCACCTGATGAGTTTCACTTATCTCCTTCTAAACAATGTTGGATCAAGGAGGGATCCTCCCATTATGGAGGCTTTCCAGGATTCAGTAGCAGTGATGGAGTATTAAGGGAACTGGATGATGGACAATTTGACCAGGAAGATGGAGTCACTCAGGTCACATGTATGTGATAAAGTAAGTAACTGCATCAAATGGACATGTACAGAAACCACACAAACAGATTTTTTTAAAAAAATTACACTACTTTAAATGCATTGGTATAATCCTATGACTCTTCCCAAACTCCTTTTGTATTTTTGTCATTTTCCTTGTTGTGTTAATCCTACTGTAGTAATAATACTACTGCAAAATAATTTCGTTTTCTGTCAGTCTTTAATAGTATAACTACATGACTTGGGTGCTCTGCTAACTTGTTATTGCTTTTGACAAGCAAGGAAGCAAAAGCTGCAAAACAGTGACAGTTTGAATTGTGTGAGAGAGAAAGGAATGAGGATGTTTAGAATTTTCCACAAGCTGGAGGACTGGTTTTGGGTTTGTTTGGTTGTTCTGTTGTTCAGGGTTTTTTAAGGATGTTGTAAATATTGGTGGGGAAAAAATGAATTGTCTGGCTGTTGTTAAGTTTTAACGTAATTTTCACTTTATTTGCCTTGCCTAAGTTCAAAAGCCTAGAGAAATGTCAAGTCTTACACTAGAGTGTTAATAATTTAAGCTACATTCAGATTTGGCATGGACAGAAAAACTCAGGAGGCTGTAGGTAGATACTTGCTCCTGGAATACAACTTCACCTATGCAGTTTTTACTGGGTTCCTTGTACATGTAAGCCAGGAGCTTATAGCTTGTCTTATAATGATGTGTTCATAATATACTTGTGAGTGGAAATTAAGAACTGCTCATCCCCTGAAAGATAACTTGCAGTCTGTGAACAAGTAGTTTGAGAAGCTCCCTAAGAAGCATTGAGAACAGTGTGCACAGTGATGCTGCTAATGCATAGGGGAATGTAGGCTAAACTCCATAGGCAGTATTAGATCGTTGTGTATATATATACAAATGTCTCAGCTAAATGTATCTCACACTGGATAAAGTGTATTGAGCTGCATCAAATACTAGACTTGATGTTCAGAGGAAAGGATCAAGTTGCTGTGCTTCCATCCTTACTATGGGAAGGAGCTGCTTGTGTTAAGGGAGATTAATGCTGGCAAGGTTCTGTTGGGAGAGGAACAAACAGCAATTGCTTTTATGCTGCTGTCTGGAAACTGTATTTTACAGAGGAGAAGCTGAATAAAAATACTTCTCCAGAAGGCAGATGTGATTATAACTAAAATATGCATTTTTCATTTAGTTTTAGAAGCAAAAAAAGTTATAAATGCTCATCATCTTAAAGCTAGTGCAAAATAATTCGGTCAAAATGAGAAGTCAGAACAGAACTGAGCAAATGTATTCATAACTGTGCTCTCAGTATTTGCAGTACAGCACACACATCACCCAGGGATTTTGATACCTGTCTTTGTCTGTTGTGCTGCAAACATAGATGTCATGAATCATTTACACCCTGTTCCCCATGGATGGCATCCCACCGTTGCTGTGGGACTGCCTAATCCACAGTGGTAGATGCTGGCACTAAATGCAGTGGGCAGATTAATGCAGTGACAGGAACACCAACAATTAGCTCCAAATAAGCACCCCAGGAGATGACCAGGATAGTGGAGGTTCATCTGCAATCTCAGAACTGTGCAGAAAGAACATGTGCAGTAGCTGCTTATTTCAGTAAGCAAAACTAACTCATTCAGGAAAAAAGTTATTTTTTATAGGGCAGGGGGTAGGGGGAAAACCCATTCTACTGACATAATTATGATAGAGGGAGCTTGAAATAATACTTCTTTGGAGCTGCTTGCTGATTTGCTTATGAAGTTCTTATAGGCAGGCTTGTTAATTTTTTTCTTTGGAAGAGCAACTCTTAATAATTGTTTATAGCAGGTTTGGGGGTTTTCTTCCAAAAAATTCTACAGCTCTGGAGACTGGCTTCAACTTCTTTTTCCCATTGCATGCTGTGGGGAGTGATGGGAGCACCTGGAATAGGAGGCACTGTAAGAAACCCCTTCTTGCAAAGGCTCTTCTCCCAGCTTTCCCAGGAGCATCTCGAGGTCAGGGATGTGGGATGTGAGCCTTGTGCTCATTCCCTGTCTGGGGGCGCTGTGGGGAGGAAGATCCCCCTGCTGTTGGGGAGGGTGCTGGGCTGGGTGTCCCCGCAGAGCCTGCCCCACCTGCTGCTTCCTCTTGTGGCCCCTGCTCATGGTCACAGGCAGCAGGGATCTCGTCCGTGGCACACAGATGGGGAAGAAATGTGACAATGCAAGGGACACCCATCTCTGGCAGAAAGCAGGTAACTCTAGCATATTAAAAATGGAGTAACAGCTGGTCTCATGCAACTTGGAATATGTCGCTCTACTTCTAGAAGCATTTTTTGAGTTAGCCAAAACTCGGTGTGTGTAATTTTAACTACTGGTCATTCTCCATACGAGTCAAATCTGTAAAATGGGCAAAAATTGGTCAAAAACTCCAATTCTGAATATTTCAAGTTAGAGCTTTTAAAGTATATCAAAGAAATTACCGTTTATAAAGCAACAGCCTTGCTTAAGATAGTTAACACTAGTGAATCCTAAACCAAACTAAAGTATTTAAGTAAGTTACAAAGTATAAACTAGTAAATTTAATGGAGTTACTCTTACTAGAATGCATTCACTGGATAAAAAGAATCATTTAACTTTTAACTGAGATCTTTCCCTATCACCTGTTGAGAGTGCAGAAAATTAAATTAAAACAGCATCTTTCTAAGAGAAATATTCTCCTTACAATTAATGTACACAAGAGAGACTGTTTTGGAACTAGGGTGGAAATTGAGTATGCCCTGGATGTCCATAGGTACATTAGAATATCATCACTTTTAAAAAGAAAGGCACTTTTTAAAATTAAATAAAGCCATATTCTTTTTCAGTTGCCCTCAGTTTTACTTGTGCTTTAGTCCTTGCTCATGAATCTCACAGGTGTTGACAGTGCTGCTGAATTTTTCTGTCTTTTTAATTCAGTATAACTATGCTGAATTGTTTCCTCTGAACCCACTCAGCAATTCTTGCATTGTTAAGGATAGCTGGGTTTTTTTATGTCATTTGTCTCATACTATTAAATTTGCCTGTGTTGTAGGATACTCATCTGAATTGTTTGCTTTGGAAAGGGCAAGTAAGTTGCTTGCTCAGCCTGTGTGAAGACAGTGCAAGAATTCTGACTTCATGCGCTTGACTACTCATCTTCCTAAGGCATGGATGTTGAAACTGAAAAAATTGAAAATGCTTCTAAAACAAATTATGGAAAATCTTCTCTTTTGTTCTTTGTAGTAAAAAATTCTGAAAGACAACTCTATCTTGGATGAGTGAAAAGGGGAGGGTGCATTTTGGGTGTAGATTTGATTTCAGATCCTCATCACCTGTCTTGAGACAAACCAGAGCATGAAGGTTTGCCTTTACTAGTGACCAGCACTGTCCATGAAATAAAGCAGGTTTGTAAATCAGAAGGCCTGTCAGAGTAACTTGCAAAACTTTTCTGGTCTTCTTGTATTGTGTGTATATACATACACTGCTCAGCTTTCCTTTTACCAGAATATGTTTAACTTTTTATTGAAAGAATTGCAACTGAAAGCATGGATGCGTTCTGTGACAAAAAATAGTAAGTACACTTCTTGTAGCCAATAACAAGACTTCAGCCAGGAAGCCTGTGTGTTTGAAATGTAGTAGGGAAACCCCTTTCCTGACTGAGACAACAGAAATGCTCTGCAACTATTAGAAAGAACAGAAGGCAGCCAGTATTCATGAACCTCTGCAAAAGACTGTTTATACTTCTGATGCTTAAATTGTTTGGAGAGGAAATGTTTGCAAACAGGAAGAAACTGTCCAGTTAAATATTTTGTACCCTGCTCATAACTGTCAGAACAGTTTATTTACATACCTGGTCAACTGCAATAAATGGCTGCTTCACTTGTTTCTGGTCTGTAAAATATTTTCTTTTTGTATAGGTTCAGATCTTTTCAATAGTTCATATAAGAAGGTTCTCACCATTAGAAATAATTACCAAATCAGCTACCAGTTTATGATGTTTGTGTCACACTGACATTAACTGGGTTAGATCAATGTATACTTTGCCTCAAGCTAAAATTTCCTTTTTGCAGTCTTGTCTGTACAGCAAAGCCTGATAAGAGTTAATGCCATCTAGTAAAAGCTCATTAGGTTTTCCCTGTTCTTAGTATATTCATCTTTTGAAGGCAAAAAATGGATATTGCTGTCTTGCCAGTTCGCTGTCCCCATGACTGATGTGTTGGAGGATAATGCTAAGCCAAAGGTGAGGAAAAGCCCCAGTGATGAAGGAAGAAGGAATTTGACTGTGAGTCTTTTCTTTACAGCCTTTGTGTCTGTGACGTGAAGGCATAATGTGCATATTTTCTATCTGGAGGGCCCTCTTCCAGATCTCCCATATTTTAACTCTAGAACCAGCATGTTCTGATTTGTGGGATGTATAAATTTGAGGTCTGACTTACAAGTTCCTAATGAGTATTGTATTTCTTTGCTTCTGAAAGAAGAAAGACAACTTGACTCGAGCACACCTTGTAGCAGAGATGGGGGAGCACCCAAGGGTCTGTGGGAAACAGTTGCTGTGTTCTCTGATGACATGAAAAATGAGAATAACTTGTCAAAATATAGTGGTATGGATAAAGAAACAGTTTAATTTTATCCTTTTTTTACAATATAATTCAAAGACAGTCTCAGTTTCCCTAAGATGTAGAGTCCAAATTAAATCTGTTAATATTTATTAGACAAATCAATGGTTTGCTTAGGCTAACTGAAGTTTTGTGGTACCATCCAGGCACATGTGTGTACACAGTACTCATGTAAACAATAGCAAGGGAGAATACAAGCAGTGTCTCACTTAGGCCTTATATAAAATCAGCTTAGTACAGCAAGTCAACTTTACAGTGCAAATCTGAATGAGAATAAACAGGATTAAAACTTGCAGTTTTGTTTTGAAGTGAAACTCTTAAAGCATAAGAGGTTTAAAATTTTAATGCAGTCCTGAGCACCACATAATTTTCTTCAATTTTGTAGAGGAAATGTAATTAGCAACACCAGTCCCATGTTTTTGCCTGTCCTCAGTCACCACGGCCAATATACACATGCAGAGTGCCTGTACCAAGGAGCCCCACCATGGCTGGTCCAAGAGCAGACAGCAACGAGCTAAATACATTTTACTACCTCCAGCAAACAGTCCTCCTACCTGCAGAACAAACCTCAAAGAATCTATCAACATCAGGTAACCTGGTCTATACAAGGCAAGTTACAGCTAAGTGTATAGACAGTAACTAAAGCTACTTCACTCTGACAACATCTCATGCATTTACCCTGCTGACAATTAAACAAAATGATAAACATGAGACAAGAAGCTGCTGAAGAATACAGCTGTTGAAGTACTTGAGCTTAGTCTATTTTCTCATTGTTTAAATTCCCTTTACATCCAGGTGATAACAGTTGCTTGAGGTGTGCTTGATTCATATAAAGAAAAATAGAATTTAAGGCATGTTGAGTATATTATGAAAAAAGACTTAGTAAAAATATGTGGACTCCCTTCTTACCATGTAAATATAATGTAGAAAACAAAGTGTAAAGTACTGAAACTAGCTGAGCTTGCCCATTCTGACTTGCTGAAAAAAATAAAAAGAGGGTTGTTCCTGTCAACCTCAAAGAGAAACAACAAGCTAACTTAAACACCAAAGCAAAATTCATTCATGAACACCTGCTACTGCTTTTAGACCCTGCATTCATGTACACTTAGCAGTATTTCTCTTATATGCATCTCTAAAACATTTAATTCTATCATTCTAGACAAAACACAATTAAGCAGCACTCATGGAAATTATCAGTTATTGCAAATCTGCAAACACAACTTGAAATAAACACCTGATAGGGAACCAGAAGCATGAATCCAAATCTTTCTCTCAATATGGTTAAGGTAAATGAAGAGAAACAAATGTATGTTGAAAATGTAATTAACTCTTGCAAAGATTGATATTTGATATTTCAGGTATTTAGCATGTTTTGACTAGGAATACAAGCAGAGACTGTGCCAGTGTGTGATGTAGTGTAACAGGAACAGCTGAGGTATAATCTGTAAGCAGTTGCCATAACTGTGCACAGGTATTCTTTAGAGAGGTTGTGGACTGGAGAACAGCAGAAGTCTGCCTTAACAGGACAGCACCCGTCCCCTGCTGTACATAAACCTCCCCTGCTGACAAAAAAAAAGTCCAGAAAGTGTTAGATACATATCAAGAATATATATGTTCAATACCATAGTGAAATTGTTCTTTTAGTTAATACATAGATCCTCTTAGTATTTGGATATACACATACAGCAATATGCACATCCAGAAGTAAATCTTCAAAGCCATTTTAAAAAAATAAAAGGTAAATTAGGAATAAGCTACATTGCAAGAAGCTTCCTGCAGAATTATATATTTAAGGTGATAATCTTTGAACTAAGACTTAATATAGCTACTGCATTACAAAATGGCTTGCTGTGAAATTATAATTTCTTTTTTCCCACCCAATCAGACACATCTTCAGGATTGTGATTCAATGATTGTTTAGCAGCAATTTTAGAGAACTGTAAATTCTTTTATTAACAGGCATTATAAACAGATACTACTACTTTTATTTAAAAACCATGAGTGCCACAGTGATGAATATACAGCTCATGAATAACTTAAAAGTATTTCCCATATTAAAAGGCAATGCACACAGCATACAAAAAGTATACTAAACAAAGCTATGAGGATACGTGATTGAAGTGTCTAAAGTGATATATACAGTACATAATTAATGTTTTGTTTATATTCAGTACAGGCTTCTGTACTGCTGTTCCCATTATGCCTCACTCTCTCCTGACACTGAATTTTGCACTTCTTCTTCCAAAATTGGTACAATCAGGTTATCCTTGGACATCAGGTTATACTTCATCACAAACTTAGTAAACCGGTGACACAAGAAAGTTTCATTCTGGAGGTGAAAAAAGGGGAAAAAACAGTATGTACAGAAAGATTATTTAAAACCGTTAGGGAGAAAATGCTAAAGAAAAAGCTTGCTTCTATGTAATTGTCCCACTAGATTTACAGGTCCTGAGTCATGCTTAAATAGTCAATTTATATTGCTTCTTTTATATCTTTACCGTTTGCTTATAGTTACTACAATTACTAAGAAACCTACTGAAACTGAGGCTTCAGTCACAGCTCAATTTAACAGCACTTAGACAAAAATATATTTAAATATTTAAAAGTGTGGTTCTGAAATTCCTCCTCCATGCACTATCTGCAACACAACAGGGCCCAATTATTTGACAGGTGTCCCAGAAACCTTAAGTGGGATTTGGGAAAGGTTTCCTTTTACATTTAGCTATGCCCCTTATCTCCTTTTTATCTATTAATTTCTGCTTTCCCATTTAAAAAAAAAAAAAGGCTACTGGTGGTGCAAAGTTGCCCTCAATTACTCTGATCCTTTACAGTTACACAATTGTTATTCCTTAACTGTTGTGCAACATACACAAACAGGAAATACATCTATGTAAGCAGTACTAACTACACCAAGTCCTTGAATACATTCAGGATTCTTAAATACGAAATGAATTAGAGCTGTCTGTAAAAAAAACCCCTCAAATTCTGGCCTTTTATCCGAATGAAGGGAAACCAAAACTGAGTACACTAATCATATAAATGAAAGCTTATGTTTATATGTAAGTATAACAGCTTTTTCAGTAGTAGAACTGTAGAACTACTGTAATCAATCCTTCACTTGAATATCGATCTTCTAGTAGGACTAAAATGTTTTATACAACTGCATCACAGCTGTAATTTCAGTAAATACCCTGCTTTCAAGATGTAATTTGAAACTACTTACTTCATATTCATCAAATATCTGTCGGTGATGAAAATAAGCGTGTGAGAATATTCTGTAAATCCTTCGGCACACTGATCCTAATTTGGCTACAGAGGATTCCTTTATGCTAACCCTGCAAGCATCAGGAGAAAGGTTACACAGCTGCTCTAATGAAATAACAACTGAGACACATGTTGACACAAATTTTGATTGTTAAAACTATTCTGTATAATTGCATATGAAATTTAGACTTGTTGGTGCAAGCTCCACATTTACAAACTGTACTCTGAGTACAAAAAAAAAGACTTCCAGTTGTACCTCCTTGTCTATAGTGAATTCCCTAAAGGTGTACAATTGTGACTTCTGCACAGCATTTTCTCTGATGTGACCTGTCCATTCAGTGCCCTCAGTCTCTGTCTTCTGTGGTTGCCACATCCCACAGTCAGTGGGTGTTGGCCTCTGGAGGCTTTTGGGGCTGTCCTGTTTAAGGCCTTTGAGGTGCAGCATCTGTCCAAAGGCCATCCTGTTGTTTGGGTGGGCACTACTCCAATGGAAGCCCCATAACACTAACAGATATTACTAAAACGGTTTTTACCTAAAAGGCATCCCTTAGGCCCAGTAAATGGCAAACTATTTGAATAACCAAGAATTCTTTCTTGGCTTAGAAGTGGCAATAGGCCTCCCAACTCCTAAGAGCTGCAGGATTTTTGATAGTTCCAATAGAAGTCCATGAAAAACGCATTACACCTCTCCCAGTGATTTGTCAGCATCCTAAGTTCCAACCTCCTCCCTCCTTCTCTCCCTCCTCCCAAGAGAAAGTGTTTTTACCTGCTGGGGAAATATTTATTGCTATTCAGAAGACATGCAGCTCCATCAAGTGTGTGCCTGGTGTAGTCTATAGCAGGACACTACAGAAACAGACAGTGAGTGAGCACAAGTATGAGCACATGCATGATGTTGTCAGAACTTGTTTTAAAAAAAAACATTTTTATTATGTTTCCTGATGCTTTTAACTTCACTGGTCATTTTTATTCCCAGATGTTTCACAGAGCTTGTCTGAAGGTGTAACTACTTTTCCTCCTTAAGTGAGTCATTTCTTTCTCTGCTTCACAACCCATGTAAATTATTTCAAGAAAAAAAGTTACTATGGCAATGTCATTATGCACGTGAGTAGTGAATTTTATGCCTCTCCTTAAGCAAAGCTGTATAATAAAAATACATGTTAGGAGTACACTGAAAGGAAAGATGATTATTACCTCACAGCTCATTTGTTTCCCACACAGTCAAGTTGCCAGACTCGCTTATTTTACAGGCTCTGAAGCCAAACCTGCACCTAAATCTATCAGTGCTTTTTGCTTTGGCAAAGAAAACCAAAATCATAAATGTAACTAAGTGTGTAACAAGCCATCCCTGGCTCTGCAAGCAAGTACACCTAAAGGAAGAAAGTAAAGCTGAACTGAGACAGACTGAGAGAAGGAATGTATGTCCATTGTGCCATTCACCAATTTCAGGAAAAAGACTTGTCAGCTGTACATTTCTGTCAGGAGTTCAAGGTTCCATCACCCCCTATCTGACCATGAGTTAGTAGCTACTGACATGGAAAACAGGAGATGAATGCTGCATGCTCAGAGATAAAAAGCAGCCTGAAGTTCTCCAGTCTAGCTGAGGACAACACTGCCAGACGTGCTGAGTAGGGACAGGGGTTAAAGGAGGGAGGGGGAAGGAAGTTGGCTAAATCAAAACATCTCAGGAAAGTAAAAGCAGAACAAAACGAGAAAAAAAATCTTAGAGGACAGGAAAGATAGGGTTAAAAAGAACCAATACCTCATTCTGGAAGGTGAAATACAAAGATAAATATGACAAACTGCACTACCATCATAACCAAAAGCAACAAAGACTTTCTGAAGGCAAAAAAAAAGATGTATCAAGTGGTTCAAGAGAAGATCCAAACAAAGTTTAAACTAACTGGACTCTGAGGGAGACAAGCTAATGCCATGCTGATACACCCACTTGATTTGAAGCATTTTTATGACTCCACCACCTTTTTGGAGGAACTGCTCTAAGAATAAACACATGGAGTCACATTTGGAGTGTCAGGCTTACACTGTGGACCAAGGCCGAAGTTTGAAGATGAGAGCCTGTTCTCAGCATGTGCTCCTCTGTGAATTAAACAAAGAGCTTTTTCCACTGAGTTTCAGGCAGGCTCAACACAAACCCAGAGAGAAAAGAGGCAAATGTGTGAAGCTGCTAATAGTGAGGTAAAAAAGCAGTTCCTTTTACCTCGTCCTGTTCCTCTGTAAAACACTACAGAATGGCAAAGAAGAGCAGCTCAAGTGATATTCTTAACCCACACAAGCTCTCAGCCTGAGTACGAAGGCAGCTCTAACAGTCTCCTCATGAACATATCAACTGTGAAAGAAAGTTCCTGCATCACTGGAGTCAGTTTTCCAAAACACATCCGTACCTCTTTGGGAGTTTTATGAGCTGCACAGAGAAAAATCCATTGTTCAGTTGCTGTCATCTGAGTACATGTGTCAGGGTGACATTCACTCTGTTAAAAAACAATTGTTCAGTTAAGAACAAAACCTAATAGCATAAAGGAGCTGATCTTTGCAAATCACTTCCTTGCCCTGTCCACCCCCCAAAAGGGTCACTTGCCATAAGCCCTTGAAATCTCACAAAACCTCCAACCACTGCTTAGCTCTGTGTGTATATATTTAGAATAAAGCTCTGCAATCTAAACAAAACAAAAAAAAGTCTCCTCCATGACAAAATATAAAAGTCTCAAGAATTACCTGAAGCTTGACAGCTAGTCCATTGAGCTCAAGGCAGAATTGTCTACAAGAAATTGAACACAGCAGCATCAAAATCAACTATTTGTTTCCTCACTGCAAGTATCTCATAAAAAAACCAGGTTAGACATTCTGATCTTTATACCAGCAGATCATTGGTTTTACTCAGCTAAACAATTACATTTTAATTCTTCACTGACAGCAAAGGCTGAGTTTAACATATGATTTAGTGGAAGTGTTTAGGATACCAACTTTGTTATGAAAAAAAGCACTCTTTCACAAATAAAGATTAAAAAAAAAAAAACACTACAAGAAAATTAATTTAGGAGTGTGTTAAATTCATATAGCTGGATTGTTCCATCCTTCTAAGATGTACTTCCAATCAATTCAGGGGCTAAAGTCTGGAATACTGCTTTCACTGGAATGTATTTGAAAGTGCATTCTTGAACTTCAGAGAACTCAGCCCTCCATCCTACAAGAAAATCTGAATAAATTCTCCAGAACTCACAAGTCATACTGACAAGTCACTTTTATGAATCTAAATTTTTTTGCAGGTATATAAAAGGACAGGGGGTGTTGCCCTGTCTCTTGCAGTGTTCTATGTGTGATTCTTAGATAAAGTTTCTCACACACTTTCTGTAAACATAGCAATGTTTTAGTTAACTGTAACTTTAGTTTACATTCTTTTCTCCTGGGTGGAGAATGTGTGATGGACTATTCGGTGAACCTGTAAGGATGGAGGAGGTGGTAACACTGACCTCCAATCCACGGTTGTTCCTAGAAACATATAAATATGTAAAGAATAAACAACCAGGCCTCTTTTCCTTCTGGCCTGCGACCTGTAAAGAACTCGGTTTTCAGAGTGCTTCTTTGTGGCTTAGGCCCACACAGGGGGAATTCTTAAAATGTGACTTTGCAACTATATGTAGATTTTTTTTTCCTTTCTTGAGGATTCCCTGTTGCCTGTTGGAACTACTGCAGACCAGAGGAGATAAAATGTGAGGCAAAACATCAAGGTGTCTGAATCTAGGAAGAGCTTAGAACTGTTCTTATTCCTGAGTGTATACTCAATAAAGTGAGAAGAGATGCTTGTAAGGAAAATAAAAATCAGGACTAAAGGATTACTACATACGTATTAATAACTACAACTGAAAAATACTTTAAGGCACAAACTTCCAAGGCTGGATGTACTTATTGTACTGCAATTGGAAAAAAAAAAACAAACAGAGGTGGACAAAAAGGTTTGTTTCCTTACAAGCAGAAAAAGAACTGTAAGACACAGGTATTCTTATTTTCCCAGCCTGATTGCCTGCAAGTTTCAGAAAAAGCACTGGGAGCATCCGGAAATCACACTGCCCATTAGTGGAGATTAAGAACTGACAATACTATGAGAAAGTGCTATGGAAATACATCTTCATATTCAAGACATACTAGTACAACTTTTGAAGTGAGGTACAAATATTTTCTTTAAAAAAACCTTTAAGATCAGAGCACATTATAAATCTTCAGAAAGAACAGGGAATTCAGAAAATAATACCAATATTTAACAGTGGAAAAATCAAGTTTCATTAAGGTTACTTTTGATTTGTCACATTCAAATAGATTCACTACCACCATCAATGAAGAAAACTTAGAACCAAGACAGAATGTTGCCAAAAGATGGATTTTTACCTTAAATGTTCATACTTCCATACACCTTCATCCTGGCCTTCAGGAGGTTCAAGGATCTTATCAATGTTGGAACAGTCTGCCCTTATGTTTTGTTGAATATACTGGGGGGGAGGGAGAAATAAAACCAGATCTTGTAATTACAGTAAGACAGTATATTTAGGACATTACATCTTGGAGGGATTTAGTTCTTACTTAAGGAATTATTCACAGACTAAAAAGTTCAAGAGTAGATGGGCAGGGTAAGGAAACTGGTATTAAAAATGCCAGATCTGAAAAATGCCTTTCTTCAATTAAAAAAGGTACAAGAATAGGTATATTCCAGCATTCATCTCAAAACAAACCAAAAAAAAACTCAGAGAAATCCCCACCATTTTCTTAAATCTGATTTGTTTGAACCAGACATGGGAATCCTAGTTATTTCTGCAACAATAATTAACAAAATTAACAATGATTTTTTAATACACATAGGTGCTTATGAAATTCACTGCTGTGCAGCAACATCCTAAGCAGATAAACAGCAAGCCCTGTGCCATTTTATATACCAGAACACCAAACGTGGGAAACTGCACTCATTAATAAGATTTCATGTAAGAATACCTGCTGGACAGCTAATGTACTATCCATTTCTTCAAAGGATTCATCAGGCCAGTTGTAGAAATCCTGTTTTAAAAGAAGAAAGTTTAAAGCAATGTAACAAAACCAGAGTGGGAGGAAGAAAAGCTCGCAGCCTACAATAGGCCTGAACATGCAGGAAAATAGATGAGGTTTATACAATTCCAGGAAGCTGCATCTGAACAGAAGCAGCACACACACGGTCCTGGCAGGAAGAGGGAGAGACGGGATTTATGCTCCCAACACTGCAACAGCAGCACACCTTGAAATTAAAAGCTCTGCGTGACTCGGCATGTAAACACCACTGCTGCCCCACACCCTGCTCCAACACCCAGAGCCTGTGTTTTTTACATTAAATACTGCACACAGCACCCCTTTCACGTGTTAGACCAGGTGGCAATGGGGAAGAAAAGGTCTGTAGAGAGCAGCAGCATACACTGGTTATGAAACTAAAACTCCCAGTGGTGACACAGCAAGAAAACATCTTCTCTGAACTGAGATCAGGTAACGCCGTGCTGGCCCAACCTGGTACCACATTCCCTTGGTAAGGTCAGTATGCCTTAATTAATTTACCTGGATGCTTATCAGCCTTGTAAATGATAAAACCTTCCTACAGTTTCACCTCAGATCCAGCTGCACCTCAGTGTTCTGCAGCCATCCACATGTGCTGCACCTACCCAATCCTCCCAACCACAGGCGTTTTCTTACTCCGCATTTTTCACATCTAAAATTTGGTGCTACTCCCTCGTATCGTGCAGAGATGCTGCACAGCAGCTTGCTGTAGTCATCCCAGTAGGTGCAATGACTCAATGAAAACGGCCCAACTGCACAGCTCAGCAATCTGTTCCTGAGAGAATAAGTCAGCTCTGGAAGAAATACCTCAAGTAAATATCCAGTGCTGAAATACCATTAACTAATGGTATTTATGCACTGAATAGCTATACCAGTGTCATCCAAAAGAAGACATTAAATACAGCCACACACACACAAAAAATCATGTCTACAGAGAGAAATAATCGTCACTATATACAAAACTCTTCAACCTACATGAACTTCATAATATTTGACAAAACCTAGGTCTACCTAGGTCTATGTGCAGCTTGCTGTTTTTCAGAATACCCCAAATTTATCAAAGGCACACAACATTCCATCTCCTTCATAGATTAAACCTGATTTACAGGATTGTGTAATAATTTTACCTCTGTGCTATGACAAAGAACAGGAGACACGTGTCATACACTGCTCCTTTCTCACCATGAGCTCTCCTCACAAAAGCAGAGGGAAACTCTCACATAAAGGTCTGACAGATCACCTCTCTGAAATAATGTAAAAAATGCGGTTTCCGTGTTTGAGGCGTGCCTTTCCCAGCTGACCTTGAAGCCCCAGAAACAAACGAATCCAATTTTGATTACGAGAAGCGATGTGACAGCAGCATTTCCCTGTGCGCAGTTACGTAAGGGAAGGATGCCTTCCCTCTGGGACGGGCGGGCAGGTACGGTCGCCCTGACGGTGCCGAGCTCCCACCGGGAGCG
>VZRO01002263.1:0-13175 GCA_013397915.1 Daphoenositta chrysoptera
CCCCTTTTTAAAACCCCAACATGCTTGTATGCTAAGAGATCAGCTATACATTTTTCAAATGAAATGTGAAGTTAACTGGCACTTCTGACATTAATTTTTTTCCCTTATCATGTAACTCATAGAACAGAGCAGCAGGAGTGTGCTTGAAACAAAGTTCAGCATAAAGAACAAAGACAGATATATGTAATGAAGTCTAGAATTGTAAATCAAAACTCTTCTCTCCTTCTCATGCCACATAAACTCTGATTCTATAAATGCTTGTGTTGTAGTGTGGTTGCTGGTTTTTATGTTTAAATATTGTTTGCTCTAAGAATGGTTTGTCCCCTGTTCTTCCCCTTGGCAGTTGGTTCCTCCCTTGGTTTTGTACTCCACCTTTTCCCTGTCCATTAGCCTGTTGTACCACCTCCATTTCCAGAACCTTCCCTGTTACTCAACACCCCATTGGTTCACTCAAATTACCCCACTCCCACTATCCTATCAGACAAGCCCCTGTACTGTCAATCTTTCCCTGGACTCTCCCAAGTTGTTCCACGATTGGTTACTTTATTAGTACCTCCCCTAGAACCTCCCTCCCTTAAAAACCCTTGCGGAGCCCGTTCTCCCGGACTTTGTCCCTGGAACCTCCTTGGAAATAAAGGTTTTTCTGGAACCCGTACAAAGTCCTGCCTCTCGTCCCTTGCCCTTGCTCGCGCACACTGCCACCTGGCTCTTGTGCTCTCTACCTGACGCCAAGGCTCCTCACTCTGCCGTTCGGAGGTTCGGCGCTGGGGATTCCTGGCTGACTTGGTGCGGCCAAGGGTCCTTTGGTCCAGGCTGACCCTTGAGCTGCGTCATGTTTGCCTTTTTTCATACTTTTAAGATCATAGGCTAGGAAGAATATCACCCCACTCAAAACAGTTTGTCTTATCTCCAGCAAAGATCATGATAGTAAGTGACCCTCTTACTTGAGTGTTGATACAGGTCATCCTTTTCAACACAAATGCTATGAGTGGGGAATTTTTTTAAGTGGAAAGGAGGGCCTGGTGTTCAAGTCTTGCCCCCCAGATACAGCAATTCAAACTTCCTTTCAACACAGTCAGAGGCAACTTTGGGCTGAGACACTTCCAAGCACTGGATTTGAAGTACAGCAATTCTCTAGTGTCGTGGTGGGAGACGAAATCTCAGATTGTGACTTCTGCTTCTAGTGTTGCTTTATATATCAGACATGTGAATAAAATATGTGCTTGAGCCTGGCATCACGATTGTGTGGTTTATAGCAATTTGGTAATGAGATGACTCATGTTAGGATTTGTTTTATTTCTAAATCTCTGTTGTTATAGTTCAATTGTAGATCTGTTGAGTTTTGGTTTTAAGTTTTTCATCCAAGACTCAGTTTCATTATAGGTCAGTTTAAAATCAACAATAAAACTCCATCTGCTGACAGGAGATGCAGGAATTTCTTTTGAAGAAGCTACGTTCTGCCCAGGCTGCACAACAACCATCCTACTCCTGTTTGGATTTAAACCATAGTTCTCATGCTGGAGTTCCTCATCAAGTCATTTTCAATGACTGACCTGAACTCTGTCCTCAGGAACTATTTGGAACATGCAACTGTACAGCAAAAAAAGTGCACATGTTTCATCTTTGCCCGTGAAACTGATGTTCTCCCTCTGCTCATTATCTGAATGAGGAGCTCTCATATTCTTGGGCTATTATATGCTACATGCTCTTAAGCAGGGAAATGCATTCTTATCAGCCTTTACTGGACACATGGAGGACAGTTTTACTTTTGCATTTTGATAGAAAGCAAAGGAGATTGCCTAAAAGTATAGTGTACTGCATGCGTAATTCTTGTTTACTTTTTTAACTGTGTTCATTGTGTGGATTTTGATGAGCGCTTTCTGCAAAAGGATGGTGGTATTAAATGTTCCCCAAGGCAAATACAGGTTTGAGAAAATGCTTTAACATTGGAATATATTTTATCTGAAAAGTTCCCACATAGTTTAACATAGTTTCATTTTTTTTGCGTTTTTTTAATGACTGTAGAAGCCTCCCACTCCTTGTAAAATGCTTGTGACATTAATTATGGGGTCTGTTAGACAACTGATTTCCCCTGTATCAAAACAAAGGAAATACTTCTGAGAACATGAGACAGTTTCTGAAAATCAGTATCTGTGCATATCAGTTGCCATGCAAACTAGTACTATTGTACTCTGATAAAATCAACAAGCAATTAACTAATTAGTGTTTGTTTCTCAATATGTATGAAGCACGTGGATAGGAAGAAAACTGGCTACAAAACATTCAAAACAGCATGTGCTATGTAATACAAAACAAGCTTTGAAAGGTGTACTGGTCCAGAGAAAGAAAAATGCTTTAATTAATGCCATGACTGTAACTCTTTCAGGGTTGTTTCTACACAGCCCTTTTCTAGAGAAAAATTGACCTTAATAATCCTTTATCATTAGCTCTTTATACCTTTTGTCATAATGTTATGGTGATATCAGTTGTTTTCTCCATATATATTCAGTACTTCATTTTTAATTCTCCAGGATGGAGCTTCACTTTGTAGTATATGCTTCAGGTAATAATAAAATTAAATATACTTAAATTAGATTAAATATATTAATTGAACATTGCATTAAATATAATTAAATTAGATTTCTCAATCAAATAATATACTTAGATAATTTTTGTAAGAATGGTGTCTATTACCTACATGGAGATAACTTACTGTCAGATAGCAACTATATTTCTGTTCATCAGTAATATATTTCCAGGAAAGAAGATTCAAAATTCTCCCTACACACATAGGTGATGGCTTGGCATGTCTTCTAAATTAAACTTCTGTTGGGCATAGGCTTAGTTTTGCATGCCCAAGAGTATGTAAACACACCACAGTGAAATTTTGAACACAGAAATGCAATAACAGTGAACACTTCCTGCAGTTTTAAAAAGTCTTAACCTTGTAGTGAGCAACACAACCATGATGGATGAAGTGGATCAGGTATACTATCATATTAAGCCAAAAATACCCCAAAAACCAAAAAGAAAATACTTACGGAAAAGTTTGGATGCAGTGATGCATCTTTTAACTGATACACATGAATTCTAGTTCCCTTTGAATCAACTGGAGAAAAGAAAGGTTCTGGTTCCAAGAAGCGTAAATTATGTATCTGCATCTTTTGAGTTGACTCTGCTGTTACTTTATATAATGTATCTTTTAATGACTTTTTGAATTATCATAAGTGTATTAAGAAAAACCGTAAAACTTAAAACTGAGTCCAAATTTGGATCCCATTAAAAACCGAAAAACCGTAAAACTTAAAACTGAGTCCAAATTTGGATCCCATTAAAAACCGTATCTTTCTGTCTGAGCCCTATTTCCTAGAAAATGTAAGAATTAGGGCTCTTTCCTGCAATTCTGCAGGATGGGTGATAACTCTGCTCTTACATCACCTTTTTTGTAACGTGCTGTGCACAATATCTGCCACATCATTAATCTCAACAACTTTTTGGGACCTGGATTCTGGAGCAGGTTCCTCTCTAAGGAACCTTCCTGTGGTGAGTGAATAGGTTAAAAGATCTCAGTGTATTCCAACATTTTTTGACTTGGAGAGGAAAGGAAAGGTTGAAGAAAATGTTTCCTCAAAAGCAGTAACACATATCCTTTAGTAATTTTTAATGATTGGAGTGAAAAGGAAAATGGGCTTGTATACAGTGAGTATATTTTTGTGTTCTCTGCATGAATTATTAACTAAAATGATATTTCTAAGAATACCAACAACCTTGCCACAATCACAGTAAAAATGCCTTATCAAAGAAGCTACAAAATTGGACACTGAAATATTTGAGGATAGTTGCTCTAGCTTTCAAAGACTTGAATGTAAACCAATTCAAGTGTCTGAAAGATTCAACATCCTCACAGTAGTCTTCAATAAAATTCAGGTGTGGTAGACCAAGAAATTGCAGAATGAAGATGCTGCCCACATAGTCTTTATTCCATTCTGTTTGAGCATTGCTTTCAATGTTCAGAACTATGACAGTCTTCCAATCTTTAATCCACAGAGACAAAAAACACCTTTGAAAGAGTAAAATACAATAGCCATCCCCCCAAATGGGTCTGTTTACCCTTTTCTACCACAAACTTTTGCTTAACCCTCAAGCCCTAGGGACTTTCACCACTGCTGGAACACCATGTGCCATTGAACAACCTTTCTTTCAGCTACTGAGGTTATCTGTTTCCATGTAGGCATGTCAAGACAAAATGGTGTGAGGATTGATGTGTTCTACTTAAGAAGTTGTTTTTGGTCGGTTTGTTTATTTTTAATAAGTCCGCAAAACTGGATACTACAGGGCAGTAGTTTTTCTGAGGGTTTTGACTTCCTCTTTGATCGAACTGTCATTGCGTATTGAAATAATATGTATTTGTAGTGGGACCGTGAGAAAGAACACTCACACAGCTTCTTTTCTAAAATCTGTGTTCTCATTATGGGATATTTACATTACCCAGAAGATGCTGAGTGTCTGCACATAATTAGACCTGAAACCAGGAAGATACTTTTTTTTTGTAAGCCATGTACCTAAATCTTAATAAGGCACTAGATCTTTTGAACAAAGGTTTCTCCTGGGTACAAACACCCTCCAAGCTTTAGCTTTGTTTTCAGGACTATGGGGAGAGAAGGTAGGCAGCAAAAGATCAGGGATCTGCGTTAACTACTTTAAATGACAGCAAACAGTTGCTTACTTATTCCTGAAAACTCTTAGGTGACGATAATAGCAATTATGGAGTCATTAAGACCGTCAGAAGTGACAGCTACAGCAAAATTGTTTGGAAAGCTAGCCTGGTTTTAATTAGGTAATGTTGGTTGGCACACATTTATCCTATAAGCAAAGCATGATCTATGAATGTTGGTTTGTGGGTATCTGAAGCCACAGATGCCATTTTTAGACTTGGTGAAATAACTTCTCTGTTGGTTCATTCTGTGTAAAATAAAGATGCACTTCATCTGTCTTAATAACCAGCTCAGCTCACTCAGGGCTTTTGTTTTGATTTATAGGGTGATACCATAGCATTTGTTCTTTAGCATGAGCATATGTAGTTTCCTAGAGTTACTTGTGTGAGTGATATTACAGCAATTAAAGCAATGAAAGTGTGGCAGGTTCACTCTTCAGATAAATTGTTATTATAGATTTTTTTATAGGTTTTGTTGTGGTCTGAAAATTATTGTCTTCCACTGCCTAAACAGTGGATGAGTCTTGTCAAGTGTGGGAATAAAACTGATCTTTACACATTAATGCTCACTACAGGCAGACCTAAACAAAAATACACATCTGAGCATATTTAAATGAGTTATTGACTGACCTTTCCTTTATTTTCTGTATCTTGCAAACTTCGGCAGGGAGTTCTTTTTCATGTAGTATTGTGTTGTCAGGCTTGATTACATTTTCACCAGCAGGTAAAGATGAATGCCATACTTTTTCAATTAAGAATTGAACCTCAATTATCTTTAATCAATTCAGAATAAATTGATGAATTGATTTTCCAAGACCCACATTCATAGAATATCCTGAATCGGGAGGGATCCAAAAAATCATTGAGTGCACCTCCTGGGCCAGGACATGCAGTATCTTAGTAATTGTATCTAAAATAGTCATAGTAACATGAAACAAAAAGTGATTCCTGTTATATCTTTCAATTCTGGAGTTGTGAGCAAGTCAGATCTATGAATTCTAGGTGATAAGGCTATCAGGCTTCAGTAAGTTATATAAGTTATTAGGCTTCAATTATTACCTTTCTTAAAATTAAATGAGAACAAGGCATAAAGAAAAATATTACTTAAGTAATCTCATCAGCAAGACACATATACAAGAAAGACTGAAGGGGTTTCTGTGGCCGAAAAGACCCTTTTAAATAAGGAAAAAATCTAGTGAGGATCCAGCGATTTCAAGTATTGAATCATAATGAAATGCAGTAAAAGAGGCAAATTGGCTCATGTAGATCTAATAGTATTCAAGTCAAGAGAAAGGAAAACATCACAAACTGTGAATGCAGTAGCAGCGTTCAACAGTTTAAATAAAAATGGCCCACTGCCAGAGTAGTTAAACTATCTGCTTTATGGGATATTTATGCATCTTCAGCTCAAGTACAAATGTGAAAAGTAGAGACCAACCAGGTGAACTATGCCAGAGGTGTGCAGCCCATCTGTACATAGGACAGTAATTCCAAATTAAATAAAGTTCAGTGGCCAGAGTTATACAGTAGAATTGGTCTTCCACATCTGAATGAATGGGAAACTGGAGTATCCAAATAGAGACTTAATCCTGATAATGTACGTGCCTGAGAGAACAAGGTAGATGTGACATTTGCAGATGAAATTTGGGCATGCAAGCGTTTAGTAGCTCCAGCATAATGGCAGCCTTTAAAGAGTTATGAAGGTCTGGTAGAGCATTAATTTATTGTTTCAACACAAGAGCTGCTGCTGATGAATTCTTGAATAAGATGTGTTTGTAAAATGCACTTTTTATAGTGACTGAAAATGCTTGCTCTGATTTAATATGAATAACGAAACCAATAGAGCTGCTGGGGTAGTCTACAGTTAAGCATTAGAGAATGTATAAGGTGCCACATCTTTGATAGGGCATGGGGAAGTGCCTCCTTGGAGGAGACATCCTCCTTCTTGCACGGATGGCAACATGGTGGCCAAGGGCTGTCTGGAATGATGACCCAGACGTCTTGCTGGTATGCAGATATGACTATAAATCATTCTCTCTTACTCCATGAATAGTGAAGTCCAGAGCCTGCTGGGCTCTTCTGCACAGCAGTGTATTGCACAACAGGAACACCCCTTGAGCAGGAATGACTCTCAAGGTACTGCTTGAGGCTGAGGGATTCCTTGCTGCAACAGATTCTTGGTAAGTGACTAACAGCATGCTAAACTTTGAAATCTTAGCTAAGTGATGTAAAGGATTGATTGTGCGTATGTAATTCTTTAGACATAAACCACTGACCAAAGCTGGGACTAGCAGTGGATCCATCTGCACCTAGACTCTTCCCTAAGAAAGAGTTTAGAACTCAAGGGGGTCCTTTCTGAAACTCATGACTCAACAGAAGGGTCTCAATTTTGTCTGACCCTGTCCTCTATGCAGTAAATAATCAAGCTTGCTGTTGAATCTTCTTAAACCACTGTCACATTTACCACTGAACATTGTTAACTCTTTGTTTTACATCAAGGCATACAGAAATCTTGATAATTAAAACTCTTTACTTATACAAAAAATAATATGACTGAATAGACAATACACTTCAACCGGTTGCATTAATTGAGGCCACTTTTCTGAATCATAGTTAAACTCTTCCCCTTAAGCTGCTAAATACAATGTAGAGGACAAACAACCCCATGGGAGAAAACCAGTACAGTGTACTTTGATATCTACCTTACCAAGAAACCAAGACATGAAAACACTTACTAGTAGCTTTGGTAATACCTAACTTACCCTTTCTATTTGATCATAAGTGTCGCTCAGGAGCAGAACATTCATCCTGGATTGACATGATAGCTAATTTTTTTTTTCAGTTCTGTAAAATCTGTTCATTTTCATTTGCTGTTTGAATTAGGATTTCTTTGTGAAGAAAATACACATTAGAAACTGTATCATGGAGTGAAACTTCACAAGACAGAAAAGAGTACAAGTACCAAAGTGTGCTTACCTCATAGCATTGTTTTGCTCAGTCTTATTTTATTTTTTATTTTATCACTTGTTCTTGGTGGTAGACAGGTTTTTTATTCCTTTTTGTCAAAATGTTTGGTGTTTTCATAGAATTGGTCATCTTGAGCAAGCTGCCAAAACACCATTATATTTGCAATCCAGGAGTAAAAGCTCAGAGAAGAAAACACTTGGTGTAATATTTGTAATGTGAATTCTGGTACGAAAGCAGAGAACAAACTGGCAGCAGGAACAGCCTGAGGGATAGGGAGTTCTCATGCCTTCTTAAATGCGAGTAACAGATATTCAACACACCTGTTAGTGGGGAACCCGTGCAACATCTTCTCACCATGCATAGAACATGAAAATATGTAGGTCTGAGTTAAAATCATATGAGAAGCAACTGGAAGTGCAGTGCTTGTACGCATGGTATTGCCAGGATAAAAGAGGAGGGCAGCTAGAAGGAGATGTGATATTTCATACTCATGATTCTAAATTACCAAGACAGTTTTCCTGTTAGGAAATCCTTATGTATGTGGATTTATGTGTGCTGTGTTTTGGTAGTACATTAATATTCATAATGTATCTTTTTATTGAAATGCTTTTCAAATTGCTGATAAGGACACTTCAGCAGGTAACACGTTCACCTATAGAGCTACATAAGGTATAGATTTTATATTAGCACAACAAAGATGACTCGGTCCTCTTCAGAGCAGACCTTGCATTGCTACACATGGCAAATATTTCCTTACACCCAGATATCCTCTAGTCCTCAGTTTGAAATGATTTATTTTACAACAAACCAATGCTTTTTTGCATTTTGGCCCTTAGGCTCTCAGCAGACATTCGTAGAATGAGGAAAAACAAATGTCTGGGTTATACAAAGTTAATAAAACCAGATGCTATAAAGAGCTCACTGTATCAGTATTCCATGCACCAACATAAGCACTGGTTTATGTTGTTTCAAGAAGGAAAAGGAAGGAGCTAGTGTTAGGATAAAATGGAAAAAAAAAATGCATAACTGGGCATAAAATTTAGAAGGTTTATTTATTAAAAAGATGATAAATTTATTCTTTGTATTAAAAATACTTTGTGTAGGGATGTCTCTGTTCCAAGAAGCATTGTGAGGAAACCCATCAATCCTTCACAGGCGTAGGGCTATGATGGTGGTCACATACACGACGGCATCACTTTCATAATTGGTCAAAGTAAAACTGGCTCATTAATGATCAGTAATCAAAGGGAGAAACCAGATATATGACTTAATATTATTATCCAGGTAATTGGACATTCCCTGTTAACGTGGTTAGTTCAGGCAATGGGCACTATGCTCTTCTGTTGTTGAATGTATCGCAGGAAACTTGACATGAATTTGGTAGAGTTGTCAATTTGGTAGAGTTTTTACTCAGAGGACGGAAAAGAACAAGGAAAGCGGCTTCTGTCTTTCCCCTGTTGAACCTCTATGGCCATTCTTTGTGATGTGCAATAGCTCCACCTTTCTGCCTTCTCTCTTACCTCCTTCTTCTGAATAAATATAAACTCATGCATAGAAGACAACATAAATGGCAAACAGCAGGCTAGGGGGAGCAATGCAGTAAAGCTGGAGTAAGTGGCTGGCTTCTAGGTTGAGGGTTTTTGGTTTAGCAAACACTTTTTTTCTGGTGTTGGGGATATGTATTCCTAGCATTGTTTCACCATACTTAGCTTTTATCCAAAGTCCAGTGAGATCTTCAATGTGAGCAAATTACACATTTTTTATTTAATCTTGAAGAAAATCCTCAATGCAAAAGTAATTACAATGGAAGTGAGACTTTATTTTTCTAAAAGCACAAATTGGAAAGTAATGAAAATGACGATGTTGCAAAGTTGTTGTAGATTTACTAAACATCAGGAAGACTTTTCTCTCTTTTTATCTGTTGTCTCTGTGACTAACATGCTTGTCCAATCTAAATTCTAAACTTCAATTCGTTTTTCTGCCTGAAGGGATTAAAAGCTGTCTTTCTCATTTTAGCCTAACTAGCAGGGTGTGGTCAGCTCTGAGCACTAGTTTAGTCCTTCCCATTTTGAAATGTTCTCCTGGAAAGTATACTTGGTTACCAAAATAGCTATTTTCAACTTACTGAAACAAGGGAAAATGGAAATCAAGAGAACTCTAAATCTCTGCCTGTGAGGTAACTGCTTCACTCTCATGTGCTTTGTAGCTGGCTTGGGTTAGTGTTGCCATATCTCTACTGGAGGGTTTCCCCTTCATTTGCTCCTGCTTCTCCTGGGAAGGCACCAGTAATTGGTGACAGCTGGAGAAGGGGGTATACATGTAAGTTTACAAAACATCCAGATTTGTTGGCAGTCTGATAAGTAAACTGATCTTGCTCACCACATAAGTTATATATTTATTAATGCTTATACTGGGAGGCTTGGGAATACCTGAAAGAAAAGAAGAATCACTTTTGCCCAGCACATCTTACTGAGATGTGAACTGGCAGTGTACCACATACTGTGAGTATGGCAACACCTTGCACCATGATGTTTGTTACTTTTGCACCATGAAGTTTGCTGGTTTTTAATAGAAGAATAGTATTGTTGCTGTCTTTCATTTCATGGATCAAGCCTGCAAAATCTGACTCAAATTTACTACTATCTTTGGGAAAGCTAATGTCATATTGTTATGTAAATTTGAATTTTATTGCAAAAATTGTAATTAAGTACTCATTGTAACTTTTCCTACTTCAATTCCCTTTCTAATTGTATATTTTGCCTTAAATAATGTGCATACCATGATTTATCCTTTCTTATCTTTTGATTTCTACATCCTCCATGTTAAATGTGGTTTTGTATATTTATTTTTAAACCGAGAATTTGGCAAAGAATTTTGTGACATGTAGCCATAGATGTTTGTTGCTCACATAGAAGAAGTTTGTAAATACAAAATTAATTTTTGACATTTGAAAGGATTAAACTAGAAAAGTTTACTCTTGTATTTAAATTCTATGGTTCTGAACTCATAAAGCTGCTTTCAGGACCTTCTTCAGCACAAACTCTTCCTCAACTTTAATATCTCTTTAAAACTCTAAATATACTGGCTGCAAATAGACTGCATATTGATGTCCAAAGAAAAAATTCCAGGTATGGTAAGCAAAGAACTCAGACAGGTTCGGTCATAATAAATTACTCTGGTGTGTGGTTCTTAGTTGTGTTAGTCATATGGAATCACAGCAGCTGTAATTACAGAGTTATTAACGTACTTAAGGTGTGAAGGAATCTAAAAATTATCTTTTGCTAGAGAAAGCTACAGCTCTCTGTGAACAGGTATTTCTACTGGTGTTACCTGATCCAGTTGCAGCAATTGTAACTCGCCTTTTCCACTGACAGACTGATGCTCTGCTCTCGTGAGGCATTCACTCTGAAGAAATTGCTCTGCAGTGGCAAACTGAGTTAATCCTTTTATATTAACTTCTCTGAATTAATTGCCTACTATGCATCTTCTCTTTAGTGCACATCTTTTTTCCAGTTAAACATTACTGTTCAAATGTCAGCCTGCCCCTTGGTTATGGTTGGTAGCAGCCTTGTTACTCACTCAGCATCAATAATCCGTATAAGTTTGAGGTGTTCTTTGTCTCTCCAATTTTGTGTTTCATAGCACTGGACTCATGAGATCAGTAGCCTTTACTAGACCCTGGTGATTAGTCCACTTATGCAGAGCAGTGAGCAAAGGTTTCATGCTACTTCTCCTGCCTGTGACTTCAGGATCCCAGGTGGGTGGAAGACTTTTGTGGAAGGAGAGTTTTCAGTCCTGCATGTGTGCTCTTACTGATCCAGTTTAATGAAATATCATTCTGCAGATAACAAGAAACAACTTAACATCCAAATACTTTCTTTGGAAGGGAGGAAGGGATGTATTTTGATGTGGTGAACTGTCGCTGTTGTCCCGGGGTCATCGGACAAACGACATATACTTGATCCAGGAAGAAATGCAATTTTTAAATTATTTTACAGACTGGTTTATATCTCTTAGTTCGCTTGAGTGGCATAGGGCTATTGGTCCCTGACCATCCACCTCTCGGACATGATTGGTGAAACCTTACAACACCCATTTCAAAACATTTTCCCGAAGAGCCATTAACAAACTTGGAAAACAAGCTGCAGGTGTTAAGATAGAGAACTCTTTTACAAAACTGTCTCACTTTTTCTCATGGCTTGTGTGAGAAAGACAAGGTTCTCACAGAATACTGCAGAAAGCTGGGAGATCTCTCTGCTGAGAGCTTTTCAGCATCCACAGTGAACAGTCATGAAAGAGTGTTAAAATGGTGAGGCAAAGCAGCAATAATTGAGGCTGCTGTAGTTCCATTTTCAATTTTATTTTCAGGGTAAAGAAATAGCTGTTAGACGCCTGAATAGGTGAAATCTCAATAAGAAAAAAAAAAAGATGAATAAGGCAAGATAAAAACTGCAACAATGAGTGAATGTACCTGTGCATAGCTGTGAATTAAGAGAATTTTTTAAATAGTGCCAGAAGGTGAGAGAATTTTGAGCAGCTTTATTTGCTCTTAATTATTTATCAGAAAAGGAGAAGAAATACATAACAAGCAGATGTAATTTTAGAAAACCTCTCACGTTTTGATCTTCAGGTCATACACCATGACCCAGAAAAAGAGAAAAAATAGTTTAATCTGCTTGAGTGAGCTCCATAATACAGAGGTATCTGCTTAATGTTTTGATCAGGATGAAGGTGATGCTTTTTTAGACACCTGCCCTTACAGAAAGACTTGATGGTCTTCAATCTTTACAGTGAAACTGTCTGGAGAAGCCTGAGGCTTGTACTACCACTCCGTTCACACTGCTGCTCAGATTGATGTTTTCTTTAATTTTTAGATGTGTCAATTGAGCACAACTAGCAAATTAAAAAAGGTTATATGTCCTCTTTCTGCTCTTTAGACATAGAGGCATTATTTAAATCAACCCGGAATGGTTTGTTGTGGAGATGAAGCCTGTATCAAGATAGGTAAATAGCAGATGTATTGTGGAAATTTGGTCTCAGGTGGATGTTTCATTTTGTTTTATTTTGACAATCCCACTCTGGACCGCTGACTCAGAACCTTAGTTTGTTAAGCTGTCTAAGCCATTCAAACTCAGACTTATTTTCAAACGTGAAATGAGAATCGTGCCAAAACGTGGATTCTAAGGAATCGAGATACAACGTTGTCCTATGCCCCCTCCAGTCCCCCGCCTCAATCTCCGTGCTGAACTAAAGGCTGAGGGATGCCATTTCTACACAGCCCTCCGAGGAGAAGGGGAGAATCCGGGAGACCACTCAGGTTTTTAATGCGGAGATAAATAAACATGCGAACAAGCCCCCTGCCTCCCCTCGCCCGGGGATTCCACGCACGATTTCTGTACTTGCAACGAATTGATTTTCACGGCTGTTCCACGGGAAGGGCAGGGGGGAGGGCCGGAGGGGAGGGGGAAGGCCCCGGCGCGGCCCGTGCTGCCGG
>VZRO01002263.1:13209-79579 GCA_013397915.1 Daphoenositta chrysoptera
TTGTTTTTTGTTTGTTTTTTTTTTGGTGGGGAGGAGTGCGGATGGGGCTCGTTGTTTGGTTGGTTGGTATTTTTTGTGTTGTTGTTGTTTTGGGGTTTTTCGCGGGGAGAAGCGCATCAGGGCACCCGCGCGGGTTGGTGCTGCTGCCGCTGTCCCCTCGGCCGGTGCCGGGTGCGGCCGCGGGGCGAAGGCTCCTGTCACCTCCGTCGGGCCGGCGCTTGGACAGCAGCAGCCCTGGCTACCCCCGTCCCTCGGGGGCGATTTCACACCCTCCGTCGCTTAACATCACCGTAAATGCCGCTTTAATGATCAGGGATTTCCGAGTAAGTGTGGCATGTCGTGACAAGAGGGAACCCCGGTTAGAAAACCCTGGCGTGGGAACGCAGGCGAACTTGGCCTTTGTTCGTAATTATGTTTTAAGTAATTTCTTTTTTAGTTGATGCTCTGTGTGTGGATAGAAGTGGATAGAAGTACCAGCCCTTACAAAAAGAGACGCTAAAAGCTGTGGAAATATGAACGAAGTTGTTCAGGTTCCCACTGCTGTCAGCATGTCTTGCTGAGACTATCTAGACAAGGTTCCTCTTAATCTGGCAGTTCTCACTTTTCCTCTATCCATGCATTTTGTCCAGACTTCTTGAGAGCACAAGCGTCAAATGCCTTCTCTTACTTCTTCCCCGTCTTCTTCTTTCTTGTATTTGCAAGTTGTGGCTAGGAACGAATTGAAAAGAAGGAAATACAGCCTTATTCTTTAATACGATTTAAATTGTCTTCATTGCCTAGCAGAAAGGTAATGGAACCGCCTTGTATTTCTCCCTCTCAGTTCGAAAGGCTGCAAAGTTCATTTATCTTTGTGTGTATGGAGATGTGTAAATCTGATAGTTATTGTTGTGTGCTTTCTTAAATCCCTCTGACAGTGCATGGATTGAAGTAACAGACAAACTGATGTGCTACCTGAGAGAATGAGCTTATCTTGTAGAGCATTTCCTTTTTAATACTGAACAGCTAATATGTACTCTGCCACAGTACTTCATTAAAAAGTTGGGAGCTAATTAGCTGTTTCTTACAGCTAGAGTTCCCGATTTTAATTAGAGTTCCTGTCCTTAAGTTTAAACTGATTAAAGCAATGCCAAAGCCACTGGTTATTTTCAATGTTTGTTATAAAAAAAAAAAGGAAAAAAAAGAGTAATTTTAAGCTCTTTGTGCTTCATGTTGAAAAACAAACACTTCTGTTTGGGGTTCTGTCCCTGACTCTGTTGGGTGTGGGAGGTGAGAAGATGCATGCTATGTTTATCTTGTATTAGAGTGAGGAAGGACACTAACTAACGGCAATGAAACTCACATGTTTGTTGTTCAAGGGTTATTGGTTTCAATGGGAAAATCACAATTGGAGAAGGAAAACTAGAATGTGTTAACTAACAAAGATATGGATCAAGTGGGTAACCTGTGAGCACTCAGGTGGATTTCACAGTGTTCGAAGAGATTGCAAGAGTATGATTGGAGACACAGTGATGGTGATTCCTAGTAATGGTGAAAACTCTGCTGCTGTCCAATATTATTGACCAAAAGTCTCATCCAAACTTAGATAAATCTGTCATGGTGGTTAAATATTGCCCTCCATTATGTCCTCTATCAATCTCATATGGATACTTCAGACTTCATTCTGCTGAAGAACAGTTGCTTGCATTAGACTTAAAAAAACCAAAAAGAGGCAATATATGGCTCATTCATGGGTACCCTGCTATATTTTTAACAACATTTTAAACCCTGTTAGGGGTTTGAGAGATTTACAAATTGATAATTCCTGAGGGCGTTGTTATGCTGGTAAGACTTACAGTGTCTTTATTCTGAATGTTTCACAGCACTTTTGACGCTCTTTGTGGGAAGAGTTTAATGTTTGTCGCACACTGCTAAGTACTTGTGACAAGATTTAACAATGGGTGCTTTAAAATACAAAAAATGAAGTTCTGGAAAATGCACAGCTAAATGAATGACAGCCTTTTAAGGTGCGCGGATGGAACAAACTAGCAGTGCTCGAAACTCTCCTGTAGACTGCCAGCTGACCATGACTTTAACTCTATTAACTTGTTTGCTTTCAATGTTTGACCCAGTCAGCACTGTGATAATACTCATGACAGAAAGTTCTCTTGTCTTTTTTGACATTTTAAGGATATTGCTGTTACTATTATTTCATAGGGACTGAATTCTGTGCAAAAAACTTCTTTGCAAAACCTGTGGTGTTAACTTGCTATCACTAGATATTTGCATTCAAGGTGCCTGAATGCTCTGGTGTCAGGTATGCTGCCAATGAAATATAGTCAAATCTCTAAGTAGTTGTGACTAATTCTTCCATACTGTGATTTTCCATATGTATGTTTACTGCAGAGCACATGAACTACTATGATGTCAGCATGGATAATGAGGTAAACCGTCATCTGTGTTTTTATATTTGATATGGGATGTTGATATGTGGCTGCTGCGATTTTTAATATTCTCAGAATAACTGTCTGACTTAGACAACTGGCTTTTCTTTTGTGGGGGAAGCAAGTTCACATGCTAGGAATACCTGTGTGCAAAAATTAAAGCCCTTAGTAGATATTTAGGAGACTTCATTGGTTAGACAGTCCTCACATATGACATAAGAGAAAAAAATGCCCCAAATATGTATTGCTACGTGGAAGCATGGAATGGTTTGGATTGGAAGGGATCTTATGGATCATCTAGTTTCAAACCCCCTGCCATGGCCAGGGATGTCATGGGAATTGGAAGTTTCTCTTTAGTGTGTGGAGTCTTACTGGAATGGTCCAGCTAGGAGTAGATACATCTGCTGGTAGTCTTTCCCGAGATATATGTATCTCTGTATAATTTTGGTCCTCTTCTTTTTCAGTTCTCTCTGGTTTCTGCTGCCACAGCCGTGCTGCTGCCAGATGCCCGTTTGCTGTTTTTGCTGCCTGTTTGCATTGCTGCCTTACCCCTTCTAGTTTTCCAGCTTTGATTTTGTTTGGGGTTTTTTTGTATGTATGTAATACATTTCTTAATCCAATAGGTGTGCTAATTGTGTCCCTGCCCATGGCATGGGGTTGGAACTAGGTGATCCATGTCCCTTCCAATCTAACTCATTCTGTGATTCTATGTAGCATACAAGACAATGAAATTATGTGTCTTGACTTGAAAAAATTAGGATCTTTAAAAGAAACATCTTGTTATGTTAAATGAAATCCAGAATAGCCTCATCATCTTAATAGCAGTGCAAATTCAAATAATGGCTTAATAGAGGAACTTAAACCTTTAGTGTGATGAGAATAACCTTGTTAATTATCAGGGTTAATGAGGTGCATTACTTTAAAGTGAACAGAGTGATCATAGGCCAGAAAAAATGATCTCTTTTCTGCTGGGTAGTATTTTTCCAAATCATTGGTAATTGAAAAGGGGATTTTGGTCCAGGCAGGGGTGTGATAATACAGCAATTTGTACAGATTCTTCAGGAAAGAGGGATAAACACCTATTTAAAAAGTAGACTTAATGATACAGTTAAAGCAATTAGGAATGGTAAGCCAACTTTACATTGTTTTCTGTGCTATTTTGATGGTTCAATGCCTTTTTTATTTTTTTTCCAAATTCATTGGCAACCAGCCATATAGTGAAACTTAAATCTCATTAATTAGAGTTTCATCATTTGGAAGTAGTAGGGAGTATGATAATATTGCATTATTCAGTGTAATTTCGCTGCTCCTTTGGGTATTTCCATGCAGCTTATAACTTTTCTTCTATGGAATGATTTTTGGGATGCAGAGGCATTAAAGGTGCTTTCGGGTGATTGTACTGGCACAGTGCTGTCCTGTTGGTTTTAGGACAGGGGTACAAGATGGGTCTTGTACTGTATTGTGAGAGGCTTTGGCAGTGCTGAGCTGTGGATGGGTGTAAAATTAATTTCAGACTAGGTGACTATTGAAAAACAAAGTTTCTGCTTTTACAGTGAAGATGACACTATATTTATGGCTCTTTTATAATCTTATAAAATGAGTGTTTTTTCATGAGGAGTGTCGCTTTCAAGGTGTTGAAAGCATTTCTAGTACCTCGAGTAGAGGAAGAGTTCTAATGTTCCTGCCTGGATTTTGTTCCATTAACTGTGCTTGTCCATTGCCATATTTCTTCACAAGAATGACTTGCAGAACTGACCCATCTGTACCTGTCCCTCTGGCATGTGAGCATGCCTGCTGTGGGACAGTGGTGGGAAGTACAGCACACTGGGAACCCCCAGCTTGCTAGCTGCTGCCCTGTGCTGGCTTGGCTGAACTCTTTATGCTTTGGCGTGAGGTAGAACCTTCATCTTGGTCACAATTGAGTGCATTTTTGCAAAGGCAATCTGCATGATATTATGTTGATTTTGTTTCATTGGTAGCAGCGTGGTTGTGCTTTGTAGACAAAGAATGGTAGTCCAAACCCTCAGATTTCAGTAGAATAAAATATATAATTTAAGTCTGGGAGGTCAAGAAGATATGATGTACTGGGAATGTTTCTACAGTTGCCCACCAGCAACCGAAATCCAAGTTTTGTCTCTTTCTACCTCCAAATTGACTTTCAGGTAGTCAAAATTAAATGTCAAATGTGATTTCTGCAAAAACGTTATGTTCAATTTGACTGTGTTAAAATAGTGCTCAATGTGGGGTACAAGGGACTTTAGAACACTGAGAAGTTTAATTACTTCTAATCTATTCAGCAGTCACAATCTAAAAACCAGAGGCTTGTTTCATTTGTGATTTGGAACAAAATTCTGCCTTGCCTGTTTATCTCCATTGCAAAATTAAGTTTTTTAAACAAGGTAGTGGTCACTTAGTGGTTTCTATTTTTGTTATAGGAGCAGTTTCTCTATTTTTTTAAAGTCTTTAGAAGTATCACAATTAACTGGTCCCTTGTAATGCATTGTATTTTTTACTTCACGTTGTGTTACACAGCTGTAGGGGGGACACACTGCAGAAGGGAAATGCACCATGGTTCTGCAGGAACTTGTGGAAATGTCATTGTGGCATTGCACGGTTAGGTCTGCCAGTGAGGAAATGCAAGGGGCAGCTTCTGTGCATGTCAGATTTGTTTTGGTTATGCTGGGTCACTGAGTGAAAATGTATTTGAGGTTAGTAGCTGACAGCACTTACTATTCCCAGTTTTCCAGTTTCTGCCTGTTAGCTCTCCATAGACATTCCAAACGAAAGCACAGTGAGGGAAAGCCAGGCCATCTTTGCAGTCATGAGAGCAGCTTCCTTGGCCTCCGTGGAGTGTGGTTTATGTTGTGATGGCCTGATGACTGCGGGTCTCATAGGAGATAGGTTTCTCTCTCCCTTCCCCAAGATCATCTTCTCTGAAGTCTTTCCCAGAAGGAAAAAAAACTACCAATGCTGTTAAGGAACAAAGGGACTTGTTTAGCACGGAGGAAGAGTTCAAAGTGGAAGCCAATTATTAATACATTGCTTTGGAAGTGAAACTGGTGTAACATGAGCCAAGTTAAATATATACCTAACCTAAGGGACACAATTTTGGCATGAGATAAAGTAGTAATAAAATAGGGACTATCATAGGATTTCTAGCCAGTGGGGAAGCAAACTTTTGGAGCTATCTTCTGCCAGAACAGGGGTGTGTGTGTGCTGTCTAAAACTTCCTCATAGGAAGCAGAGGGAGGGTCAGGCATTGATCTCTTCTCTTTGGTGACCAGTGACAGGACCTGAAGGAATGGCATACACCTGTGTCAGGGAGGTTTAGGTAGGACATTAGGAGAAGATTATTTGACCCAGAGGGTGGTTGGACACTGGAATAGGCTTCCCAGGAAAGCAGTCACAGCACCAAGCCTGCCAGTGCTCTCAAGCACATGGTATGACTCTTGGGGTGTCCTGTGCAGATACAGGAGTTGGACTTGATGATCCCTGCAGGTCCCCTCCAACTCAGGATATTCCATGATTCTACATGGTCAAAGTTTTGTTTGGTGTAAGCACATTGTAGGACTTAAAAAGTGTGACGAAAGGAGAGTGGGAGAATAACATGGAGTGCAGCATTAATCCTTGTGTATTGCTGGAAACCATCAGTTGGTACCCTTTTCTGTAGCAGAAGTACATGGGGGTGAACTCCAGATCTCTGATTTTTGGGGTTGGCCGAGTACAGAGGCAGCCATCAACTGGAGTAAAGAAGTAAGGAAAAACTCTTGCTCAGAGGTAGGCTGCAGAGTGAAAGTTCTGCATGCTAGCAGAAAGCAGTGTGTAACAGGATGAAATCTAATCATGCTTCTCTGGTCTTGGGTCATCATAAGAAAGAGATGATTATGGTTCCCAAGGGAAGACCTTGCACTTCAACATTTCTAATGTGTGAAACTGGCCTTGCCATGTAATCTATGAATGCAGGCACATTGCCCTCCTGGCTTGTGGTGGATAATGTGCTACTTTACCTTATTGCTGCTTTAGGCTCAGAGGGTCTGTGCTGCTTCTTTGGAGAGAAACCTAAAGCATGGCTTCTGAGTGCTAACTCCCTTCGAAAGATGTCCACTATCTCCTCACAGTGGTGTGATCCCTTCCATTTAAGGTCTGTCTACCAAGTGCAGCCAAGCACAGGTCAGCTAATGCAACTGAGTTGTTTCTCTAATGAGTACTAATAATTTCAGTGCCACGTAGAAAATTTCTTTATGTAATGTCAGTATCAAATTGTCCTTGTCTATGCTTGCTCTCTGTGTGAGTAAATGGCCATTAAAGAGCCAGCTGATGTGTATGAGTTTTTGTGGAGACAGATGCTTTTCCATAAAGTTGATAAACATAACTACAGGATTGAAAGTGTTTACTGTGAAAGTTCCTTGTTTGCATAGTACCTCCTTAAAAATCAAGCAGTAACATCAGTACCTTAGGTTAGAGGAAGTCCTAATAGAGGATATGAGGTATTGGCTGGAAGGTGACATACCTGCAAAAATGCCACATCAATTCCACCTCCACATGCCTCTCAAATGCTGGTCTTCACAGCCGGTGGGAGGCAGTGTTCTGTGGAGCTGGGAGGAAGGGACCACTGTCCACTGGAGGCAAAACGCTTCAAAAAGATAAAAGCTCTTTGATAAACTCTTGATAGAGTGAAGAACTGAATTCAACTCCCCAATTTTATATGGATATGCTGAAGTTATCAAGGTGAGCAACTTAAGATAGAGCAAAGTCTGAGAAATTAAATTCGATCAAATTCTGTTCTGCAACCACACAGGGGAGGAGGAGACAGGATGTAGATAACCCCTGAGTGTTTTCTTGGTAAGTTTGTTACATGAACAGTCCCTTGCACTTTGTGAGTAACTGTTTCCTGGGTTCTTTGTGTCTTTTGAGCAGCATTCATAGTAATAGCCTGCTGATTCTATTCTGTCCTCCTGTGAAAAAACCTTAATGCAAACCCTGTTCAGTCAGTAAGTGTTTGAAAATAGCTGTAATTTTTTTAAACTATGAACAAGAGGACTTCAAATGCATGTGTTTTGCTTTGAAAGAGAGTGGAAGGCAATGTTACAAAGAAGGAATTTTGGCAAGCGGAAAGAATGCTGAAGAGAAGTGACAGAATGTGTAAGGGGCAGTTACCCTACTGAAAGGGTGGTTGAGGAATTTAAAGACAAAAGGATAAAAATAATTTTGTGGAGGGGAAGACAAAGGTAAGACTTTTGGAAATGGAGAAAGGCCTAAGCAAGCTAAAGGAAAACAAACTGATAAAATTTGTGGTGGTATCGGGTAGAAGCAAAAAGGAGGAGAGAAAATATTTATGATAAAGACTGGTAGAAGTGGATAAAATGACCAGAGTGGAAAAATAGTGGAAAAAGGAACAGAATTGAGATACAGAATGAAAGATGACGATCACTATGTGTGGAACATGAAAGGAAAATCTTGTTTTAAACACGTGCTGTGTTTAAATTTTCAAACCCCTTTTCTTCCCTTGTGCTAGAGGAAAATATTGGGCCAGTTCTGCAGCCTGAGAGGGGAAGGACTGCCACAGGTCCATGCCCCAGTTCCAGCCAGCAGCCAGGCAGAACATATCCTTCCAGTAGACTCACACAGTGAATGTGCTCCCATACCTGCTCCAGGTGCTGCACTGCGGACAGGTGTTGCCATGGCCCAGCTCAGGCTGACACTTCCAGTCACTCGCCCCAGTCTCTCTGGTGGCTGGCAGTCATCAGGCCCCTGTGCACACATGCAGAATGAGGAGGGCCACTCACCCAGAAAAGAGCTGGAAAGGATTTAATAAGCAGATTGGACAGACTATGCTGATCAGGGCACTGCACAACCAGGCAAGTGAAAAAAACACCAAAATATTTGCAAGCAGCTGGCCCTTTTTATCGACTTACCTCCTCTGTTACCTCATGCTTGTTCTTTCCCCAATCCTCTAAGTCCATCTCTGTTTCTGCCTTTGGTTTCCCCTGTAAACATTCCATAGCAAGTCCTGTGCAGTCCCCAAATGCCCCTCCTTTACATCCCATAATATGTCCTGCACCTGTGTGCACTCGTGATGGGTTTCAAAACTGGACAGTGTGACTGAGGTCCTCCTTGGGACTATGCTGGGAAGAGTCTGGATTGGGCCTCCCTTCCTTCAAGTCCCTAATTTGTGTCCCTTGCCTGTCATTCTGCAGCCCTGTGGTCCTCTGGCCTTGTAGAGAGAATCCCTTAATCGGCTGATTGCTCTTCACTGGGCCTGGAAGAAGATGGGCAAGGCATAATTTGTACTTCCCCACTTGCCACTGTCTCTCTGTGCTCTGTTATTGGGATGCATATGAGATGTTATATAGTCTCAACTATATAAAACCATCTTCTTTTGCTATGGGAATTTTAAAGACTAAAATTTTGATGAAAATACTTTGTTAAATAATATGTAGGAATGAAAAATATGTAATTGTTACAGAGCACGTGCTTCTTGCCTTCTTGCTTGGCTTTATGCTATGGAATACTAAAGGTAATGTATGACCTGTGAAATCTAGTCAAGTTAGATTTTTATTTTAAAACCAGAAAGGGATTATTGTTCAGCTAAAGGACTAGTCAGTAGCAATAAGCTACAGCATAGGTTACAACACTACTTAAACATCTGTGAGGAATCCAGGTAATGGTAATTGTTACAAAACAAAAACTGAGGGAGTGCTTTTGATTGCCTGTGGTGATGTTGTACCTAATGGAATAGAACTAATTTTTTTCCCAGAACTGCCACCAGCATTTCTGTGTATGCCTTTCAGAACTTAGACTACTTCTAAAGGCTGTAGCAATTATAATTACTTCTTTTTAAACTACAATTAAACATATGTGTGTTCTGAAAAGCTGTCATTAATATACAATTGAATTAATGAAAGAATGATTGTGTTCATCACTGCCACTGGATTTTTCAGTGCCTTATGACTGAAGACAGGAGCCTGCACAAACTGTCAAGCTGAGTTAGACCCTGCTAAGGGTATTGGGGACAGGAGCACAAAGTTCATCAGAGATGTTTCCAGGAGTGGGAATGGGAAACACTAAAAGTCTAGGTTTGTTTAAAAACTTCACTGAGTGCCTTTTTTTTTTTTCACCAAGTGGTTCCAGTTGCCTACAGGAAAAGGAATAGAAGTATGGAAATGGAAATTAAGGTGGATTTTGAATGCAGGTTGGCTGTGAAGTGAGTTGGCTAACTAATTAGACATTAACAGGATGATGACTTAATCCCTGTTCTTAAAATCAGAGCTGAACACGGTTAGAAGGGAAAAAGGGGTTTTTACCTCGGTATTTATTTCAAGGATCCCTGGTGCACTCCATCCAGGTGGAACACTCCGAACATGCACACTGAAATGCCCACCCCAAAATGCACACCCATGATGGATAGGGCATAGAATTATAGGTCTTACAAATTAGCATATCTATCAAAGATTCCCCAATGAGTGAGGCTAAGTGAACCCCCGTTCCCCTGGAACCCTCCCTTGGACAGACCTGTCTTTTAGTTTACAAAATGTGTTCCAGAGAGGACCTTGGTGTCTGAGGCCTCCAAGATGTTTAGTCTCCTAACTCAACAAAACGTTAAGTCTAGGAATGTAGGCTAAAAGAAACACCAAGAATACAAAAGGCCACAAAGGCATACAAAAGAGGTATAAAAGAAAAGGCAAAAAATCATTATGGCATCAAGGGCAGTGTACTTCTTTTTTTTTAAAGGGGGAAAAACTGCAGGATTATGGTTTTGACGTCAGTGTTAATCAAGTTCTTAAACTGCTTTTGTAGGAAGGGATATTTCTGTGCATAATGGTAAAAGAAAATTAGAAAAGGGTATTAGGAATTTACCAAGGAGAGTGATACTATAAGGAAGTGTGACAGATCAAAGGCCGCTTTTGCTCAGCTGTGCTTATATAGCTGTTTTCATCACTAAACTCTAAATAAGATAAAATTTGTTTTTAAGAAACAAAATGCACTGTCAACATTTTTTGACTTATGTCATTATTTGGAAGCTGGACTTCTGTGGCAAGATGAATTTTATAGACTAAGTACTCTATAAATGTGTGGAGATAACCACAAGGAAAGAATTACCTGGAATAAGACCATGCTGATAGGAGAACAAATAACCATGTTGGCTGTATAAAAATTTACTCTAGAAATTAGAATAGGGTTTCTAATCAATAGAATAGCCTCCCAATTGAAGGAATTTTATGTCAATCCATATTTTACTGCATTAAATAGAGTCTAAGAGATTTCCAAAGAAGGTTCCATAAAGATCATGAGGTGCCTGTCAGAGTAAGGAGCTAAATTTGTGGAGCAAGGGAACTGCTTTCTATAGTATTTTCCTAAAATGAAGTTCAGAAAAAGTGAATGAACCAGTATCATAAAAGTATATTTGACAGCAGATGCGTGTCTCTGTCCATGGTGGTATGGAGAAAGGTTTTTCAAAGAGAAGCAACCAGTTTCAACAACTACAACAAAGTGAAAACAATTCGGAGATAACATTTTTCCTAAAGGGGTGATTTCAACATGTAGAAATTTTATATTGCTAAAAAAGATAGGAGTTTTCTCGGGTAAAAGTTCTGAAATAGATAGTTGAAATGGTAGTTGAAGAATGTGATGTGATAAATTATGAATACCCTTCTTTTACCCTAATCATCTATTTAAAGTCAGGTCTTCATGATATATGACATTGGTCATTGTTACTTATGCCTTTTGCTGGGCTTTGAACTCCTTGTCTGATGTCTGCCAGTCGTCTGAGTAGAAATTTTTGAAGGTTTTAGCAAGGTTAGAGAGCTGAGCTGGCAGGCAGAAGATAACTGTCAAATGCTTTTGGAAACTCACAGACACTGATGTTTCAGTATAGGGGCCTTGAAATAAAATAGATTGATTCTTGTCCAAGGAAAGAGTTTCTCCCCTTCCTCGGAAGATTGGTTTGCTTGTGGAAAGTAGTAGACCTCAAAAGCACCTGTTTTTATGTGAGGAAGACTTAGACTTTATTGGTTAAAGCCTCTGTAACATTTAATGGCTGGGCCAAATGAGGATTACTCTGAAATCACAAATGTGAGTCATTCAAGCTGTGGGAGATGAGGGTGTGAGCAGCCAAACTGACACTGCCTGCTGCCCAGGAGCTCTGGGAGAGAATGCAAGAAGTAAAAATCCTGAGGAAGCAAACAAGGAGGAGAAAATGGTAGGGAAGGGAGCAAACCTGAGGAGATGAATGCTTGAAACCTGAGGAGTCAGATTGTACATTAGGGAGGTGATACTCAGAATCTAGGCTAGAAAAGTGAAGTGCTAAAAAATAAAATAAGAATTAATCTGGTAGGATGTGATTCAGATGAGGATACTAATGAGAGAGGATGACAGGGAGCTAGTTAACAAGAACACTGCTTGTGTGATTTGAGATGTGAAGGCAGACGGGCACATGTGCCCAACTGAAGCCAGATCGAGGTGTTAGTGTGACAACAGCGTAGAAAAAATGTCCCATTGATTTGAGTTCCTGATCACAGGGGGAGTAATACCTTGGCACTGTTGCCTACTTTGGCTATTACAGCAGACCCCAGTGACTCTGCAGGTTTCTTTGGTGTATGTGAGTCTGTGTTACAGCTGCATGTAATACCTTTTTCCATGCTTTTCTGTCCTCTTTCTGTAGAACCATTGCTCAAAATTCTGATGTGTTTGGGATAAATCAGAGCTGTATGACATTTTTATCTGTAGAGCTCTAACCTCATTTTATAGTGCATGCAGAATACACAATGGGGGAAAAGTGGTTTTTGTAGTTAGGCAGCTAAATGTTACCCTGGAGTTATGGTTTATATGGCTTATGGCTTCTTTACCCACAAAGGTCCTGTTTGAAGCTGGAGCTATTTTGTTTTTAGATTTTTTTTTTNTGCATTTTCATTGTGTCATCTTCTCCTTTTCTGGGTGCCCAATCTGAAAATCAGGAGATAATCTGTAGAAGAATTAGGTGTTTGCTTCTGAAGCAAAAGGCATTTTAGTGCTTCCTTGCTGTAGAGACTGTACCAGCTCTACCTGCTAGTGCCTGGAAATATTTCTGAGCCAGGTATCCTGTCTGTATTTAGCAATTTTCAGTATTATTCACAAAATGATGTTATATTATAATAAGTATCTTCTGGTTTAGGAGGTTCATAAAAGAGAATTCTGCTCTCACTTGTAGTAACAGCCTCAGACCTATCTACCTACTTAAATGTTACTGGGGAGTACTGCAAAGCTTACTCCAGTTCCCTTTCTGGTTTACTCTGTAGTGTTGTGGTCTGCATAGGACTGCAGTTGTATGAGTTTTGCTTTTATTCCCTTGAAACAGTCATTGCAGAGCTGGAAGGTTGTTCATGCTTTACTGCTGTATTGGCTATGCAGGTCCTTCATGGTGCTTCATGTGCTACGGTGGCTGTAATTCCTTGTACAGGTGCCACAGTTCTTGCTGTGTTACTTTAAATGCACAGAGAGAATGCAAATGCTTTGCTGGAAATGGAAAAAAATAATCTATTTTTTTTTTTCTCCAGATATTACTTTTTCATTTCACCTTGAGTTAAATAAGAATTGAAGCCTATTTTGGATCTCTGAATTACAGCTTTATGCCTCACCATCTCTACAATAATACTGTTGAAGTGTAGAAAACTTCATTATTGCAAGCCCAGTGAATTACACTCTTCTGTGCTAACAAACTAGTAAGAATTGTGACAGTCTGTGTTGCTTTTTAGGCTAATAATAGGATAGTTTCTTTATTTCATGAAGGAACAAATAAAATAACAGACATCTGAGAACATGATCATTAAATTTCTCTGAGGGAAAGGTTTCCTTTCTTGATGTTAGAAACAAAAAATAAAAATGGGAATAAAAATGCTGTTCAAAGTATAATTAATATCCTGTGTGTTATTTGCATCTTAGGATGATTTAAATCACTTGCCAAGGGGGGAATGCTAGGAAATAAAACAGATGATGGCTTGCAAAATTGACAGGGAAAGGAGGCGACTTCTGGTAGTGTTTAAATGGTAGTATTCTGGGAGAGCAACAGCCAACCTGACTGGATCCCTTTAGCTCCACAGAAATTCAAATGGAGTGACTGTTAACATCTCAACAGCTAAAACTTGCTCATGGTTAAGACCTTTTATCTTTATTGCTTTGCAACACAAAGAGATTAATAATCTTTTGTGATGACAAAATATGTTATAGAAATAAATTCATTTATGGTAAGGTGGTGTGGAAAAACATATCCTATACTTTCTTAAGCTACTTATAATGTAATTTTTAAAGGAAAGATTTTAAAAAATAATTGAATAAGACTAAAGGAAGAGAATATAGGGATAATGTGGGGTTATTTGCCTTGGCTATAAGATGATGAGATGAAACAAGATGTATCTTCCCTAATCAGGCATATTTAACTTAGAATTCATGATATTTTTTCCCTTTGATATTAACCCTCCCCCCCAAAACTGCAGTTATTCATGTCTCATGCATCTTTTTTCCCCCCTTGATAGAATGATTTCTGCAGCGTGTGGTGCATAAAATAGTGTTAAGCAATGCTTATTATAAGCCAGGAAGCTTAATGAAATATTTACATGAACATTTAACTAACAGACATAACTTTTAAGATTTAACAGACCACCTGCTCAGCAACTGAAATAGAGCAATGCTGTTTTCAAAACTAGTTAGTTATTCATGGCCAATGAAGCATCCTGGGTAGAGCTCCCAGAAAGCTGTTTTCTCATCCCATTAATTCTTTTCAAGACTTGAAAAAAAAATCCAACAAACCCTGGAAAAAAATTGACAAATTATAAGACTTCCAGAGAAAAAAAAAGAATGGAGGTAGGGAGGAGAAGAAAGAGGAACAGATACTGGTGAAGAAATGCAGTTTAGAGTAGTATCCAAGAGTGCATTCTCTTAACAGGGTCAAATCTTTCAGCTGTCAACCTTATTTTAATAATTGGCTAGTTTAACGCATTGTTCTTCTCCCCATATTTGGAGCTGTTTGTGCTCTGCCTTCAGTCCAGAAGCTATATAACGCTCTATTACTGTAACCATTACTTAATTTGTTGGGTTTTTTCCCACAAACCTGATAAAACACAGCTAGTGCTGGTTCTGGAGCAGTTTGTGCTTACTTGTCCATGTACATGTCTTTTGTGTACTGGAGAGGCACATGCTAAATTGAAGTAAACTCAGCCGTTGCTGTGATTGGAAATGTCACTGGTTTAACTGCTGAAATTTTTTTCCCAGCTGTAAAAATCTAGGAGTAGACAGGCATATCAAAATGTTTGTGACTATGTCTGTTCCAGCAAGTACTTTATCTGAGTGAAATAGATGCATCTTTCAAGTATAAAATCAGATAGTGATTAAATGCAACATTTTGCCTTGCAGGGGTGAGGGTTCCTTGTCAGACACAGTTGCTACACTTCCATTTTTGCATTTTAAATGGTTATCAAGTTTGTTCAGTCTGTGACAGTGGCATGGCCTATCCTCTGTGCTTGTGTCTAGAATGAGATGAGATGAGATGAGATACATGGAGTTAGAAGTCAACGCTGTTTCCACAGCTGTCCCACAACACATACTTACTTCTTTATAAGTACACCTGCTCAGACAGGCTATGAGGAGAAGACTGCAGAGGAACTTCAAAATCTGAATAGTCATTTGAGTTGAAAGAATCCAAAAAATTAAATACCCAGATATACACCCTTGATAAATTTACTGTTAAGCAGTAGGTGTGGGATTACCAACAAACCTACAAGTTCTTATCTTCACTTGTACTAGCCACTTACATTGTGAACATGAAAATATTTTTCTTTTTTTCTGGCAAAATGAAAGTAGTTGTTCTCAACTAGACCTGAGAGGCTGATCTTTCTCATAGGCAAGAAATGTAAAATAACTTCATGGTAGATAATTTTTTTCTTTTTATGCTGAAGAAACAAAGAACATTTTCCATTTTTTTTTATTAGATGAGAGGTATCCCTTCTGTCGTATAGCTACTATATCAGTACCACATTTAACAGAAATTATATGATAGGAGTAACAACTGGGGCAAGGGTGTCATACTCCACAGGAATGTGCAAGTCTCAGTCAGTGCTATAAGTGGTTACTCTTTCTATTGGTGGACAAATGTAGCATCCTCACCAGACAAACTTCTCAGCTTTGAGTCTGGGATAACCAAGCGCACACACCACGCTTCTTAGAGGACATGATTTGAGTGTTTCCTGTCTTGAACTTCATCATGCTAGAAAGTGAATATCCTGCCACAGCTCTCATTATTACAATGTTAATAGCAGGATCTGGTTTTGACAGTGTTCAACGAAGTTACTGCTTATTTTTGGCATAATATTCAAACTGTTAGAAAACAAGCCATTTTCTCTGGCTTTCAGTCCACATTTTAAACTTTGTGTTTTGTCCTGTTACAAATGCTATAAGGATTGCAGAACTGCCAGGTACTGCAAATACTTGGAAATAACAGAGGCCATTTCAGGTAGTGAAACATTTGACAATTCTGAAATAATGCTTGCATCCCATTAGGGAATGTTCCATAACAAGAAGAATGCCTTGAATAATTTTATGTTTAGGTTGGAAATTGTTTGATTGACACCATATCTTGTAAAGAAAGTGATAACAAATGGTTAACTTAGAGGTTTTTGAAAGGCCTGACTAGAGCTAGTGGTCTAATCCCCTTTCTGCACATCAGCATTTATTTACCTATGAGAGGATTTTGGAATCAATTTGATGTTCATTGAGACTTACCTACTTTTGCCTTCTTTCTCTGTTTCATCTTTCTCCAGTTATTTGGCTTAGAAGACTCTTCCTTCATGGTAAGTTCTCTTTCCTAATTTTGCTAGTTTATATACTGTATAGTAGGTAATTCTGTTTGTTGAGAACTTGAGTTCTCAGTGGAAAGCATTACATGTGAAGCTTCTTAGCTGTTGGAAGACTGTGCAGTTGATAAAGAGTTGTTGCACAGATGCCAAAAACATTTTCTTTAGGGAAAAGAATTCCCTACCTGCATATCTGTATTGGTATTGGGGAAAGTTCTGAGCACACAGCATGCTCTCTGGTTTATGGCCAAAATCAAGACGGGAGACAAATGCTGTAAAGGCAGGAGGTTAAAGTATTCTTTATGAGGAAAAATGTAAGCTGTTATCCATAAGGATACTGTATGTTGGTACTTAATTATCCCTTGGAAACCTTCCCATGTGGTATATTTTCATAATGAAAGACTAAAACCTATGATTTATGGGATAATGAGGAATGGTCTTTGCAGGTGGACATGTAGAAAACAGAATTTAAACAAAGCCAACTCCTGGCCCTGCACAGGACAACCCCAAGAATCACACCATGTGCCTGAGTGCGTTGTCCAGATGCTTTTGATAGTCATCAGCTTTTGGCTTCCTTTCTGTGATTTCCAGGAATGACAGTTGGGGCTGTTTGTGATGACTTGGCTTACCTTCGTTAACCTTTTCTAGAGACCTGTAACAGAAGTATTAGGGTTGATATGAGAACAGCTCTTCAAGAAGGCAGCTCCCAGGACACCATTGTCAGGGGTAAGATTGAGGAATGCTTATGTCAGGCTGCCTGCTCTCTGAAAGAGCAGATGATTTGTCAGTGAAAGCTTATTATGTGTACTAATACTTTTCCTACTTGCCCAACAAATGAAGAAAACCAGCCTGGCTTAAGATTTATGGAGACTGAGATAAGTAAGGTTCTGGTGTGGAGGACCACCCCACCCCTGGCTTCTAAAAGCTATGAAGGTCTGTCCGAGAAGTGGTTAATTGTTGCCAGTTGAGAAGAAACCCATAAACATAGTGAGGACTTGGTAGCTGGTGCCTCTTACTTTTTTGTCATGTAGAGGTGATCTTGGCAAGGCCACTTGGACAGATGTGTCACTTTTGTGTAGGTGAGTTTGAGATGGGGGGTGAATGAAATCTCTGGAAGGATGAGCGTGAGTGGGATATTTTCAAATTAACATCATCCTCTTTTAGAAGACCTGATGTAGAATTTTGCTGATGTAACTTTCCCTATTACCAGTTTCGTGCTGAAATGAAATCACTGTCCAGTCATAGACTGGAACAGCCTTCAATTTCCTTGTCAGTTCATGAGAACTGTTGGAAGTGTTAGAAGGTGTCAAAAGAAGAAACATCTTGAACTAATTTACAATTTAGAAAAATGTTCTGTATCACCAGAGTATGAAAATTTAAACCATAAATGAAGAACAAGTCAGAGGGGAGGGAAAAAAACTGGACAGTGTTTATTACTGAGTGTCATGTATTAATTAGACAATTTCTTTTAAATATAATTATTTTTATTTTTATCATATATATATAAACATTATAAATAATAGCAAATTAATAAAAATTATTTTTAATACAAGCATTTTTAGATGGGTATACAGGGTCCCTGAAGGTACCAGCATCTTTTGATGTCATTAAGAAACACTGGGAGTGCAGGAGGCAGTTTGACCTTTTTTCTCCTTGGCTGGTTCAGCACTGATGTGTGGCATTATCACTGACAGGTTCCCCTTTTTTCTTAAAATGTGTGTTATCACTGCTGTTACCTTCAGGGGAGATAATAAGTAGAAAATACAGAGAACAAATAGGAGGCAGCAAGAGGAAACTATTTTTATAGAGTTCAGGCAGTTACGTCAGGTACAAGCTTGGTAGGCAAGAGCTGTTTTGCAAGCCAGACGAATACCCCTGTGGTACATGCTATAATTTTGGGAAATGCCTTTTCAGACTGAGAAATGTAGGCATCAAGATAAACATGGGTAGTTCTGTACTTGAACATGCGTTATAATAGGCTTATGCAGCAAACTGGTGGGAAAGACTGCGTAGGGGACAAACAGGCTCAACTGTCTAGCAGCTTTGTTTGGGGTGTTTGTAGGATGTATTGCTATTTACATGTTGTTCGGTTGGTATCTTTTTTTAATGTTTAGTAGACTGTAACTTAGTACTTTTTGTAACTCCCTAACGAGGGAAATTTTTGGATGTGCTCCTTGATAAGAGCTATGCAGACCTGTAGGGAGAGTAGAAGGAGAAACAGCAAAGTACCTGATTGCTTCCATGTGTCCCTACAGCTTTGCTAGGGAAGAACAATGCTTTTAAAACAAACCTCCAAACTTTCCTTATCTTGTTCTCTAATCTTCATTGGAAGAGAGATTACTCAGAAGTAATGATGACTTTTTGTTTTGTTTTGGCTTTTTGAAAAATAAAAAATCTTAATTCATTACACTCTGTGGATAATGATACTGGGTTGTAGACATACTCAGTGTTTTTTAAGATGTCTTTTCCTAAGTGTTTATGTAGCAAACCTGTGGCTTGTTCTGTGTGCTCTTTTTGAAGTGACACAACTGGAGGCTGTGCAGTAATTTCATTATATTAATACTTTATTTGGATTTTATTTTGTATAGAGGTGGTTTGGATTTCTTAATTTCTAAGAGGGAGTGCAGCTGAATCAATGAGCTGGGAGCAGCAAGAGAATAATGCTTTATTTCATGCTTGTAGAAGTGGTGCCTCAGGTGCAACCATTGTTTTTAGTTTGCCTGCTGAAAGAAGCAGTGTGTTAGAAACCTTGACCTTTGACTTAAACCTAGAACTGAAGTCTGTATAATGAAAAAGCTGCCAGAAACAAAAGGTTATACAAAATGTGATGAATTTTTTTAACTCCTCAAGAACTATTTCTCAAAGTTCTCTAATTCCCTGTTGATTTGCCTAACCAAAGCAACATTTCTGTCACTGTTCGCTGAACACCATTTTAATTTTACTCACCCTCACGATGCAAATATAAAAATTCTAAGCAGAATATGGCTTATGGAAACAGTCCAGGCTAAAGAAAGAGTATATTTGATTCCTTAGGAAATATGTCAAATTGGGTCAAGAATTTTATCAGCCTGAATCAATTCAGTAACAGCTGACCTTGGATATTTTACTTCCTGTTTCTTAGCAACAGGAAACTTTTCTGCAGGATAGCTGTTTAATATCCTGATCTGTTTTAGAAGCTTTTATACCTGAAGAGGAACAGATGGTCTAAGGAAATGTTATTTGTTGAAATCGAGATAGGGAATATCTATAGATTATATTTTTTATAATTTTATTGTCCTGCACTTACAATTATATAGTATTACTTTGATGGTTGCAAAAAACCTCTTTCAGGAACAAGGAATAAAAGTCTTCAGATCCTACAGGTTTCTTTTTTTTTTTGGTGCATGATGCAGGAAAACATCATGCATAAAAATATGTGTGCTCTCACATCTGTGATTGCATTTCTAATACAAAGTGAGATAATGTCTATATTTATATTCTCTAAGTATTGAGTTTTACCTGAATGAATGAAGAAAGCACTGTCTTCAATGTGATTTTGTTCACTGGCATTTGCTTACTTTCTTACTCTTAAAATCCATCATGGGAAAGGTTTTCCTTTCTCCTTTTTGATAGATTCCGAAGGTTCTTTATATTTCAGTGTGAAGAATGTTTTTCTAAAGGTTACTGCTATGTGACTTAGTGTTCACATAAATATAATGAATCTGTAGCTTTCAAACACTATGTTGGGACTATTAAGGGCCCAATGAAGAAATAATCTGGTTTGTTTTTCCAGTGGTGTCAAATTCTTTACTTCCAAAGAAGCAGGTTGAATGCTTGTAGGAGATTGCACAATCTTGATTTTTTCTACATTAATTTAAAATTAGTACAGAAGCCTTGATTATGACTTTATTACCGCTTCCTGTGTAAAGGATAGAATAACAAGACCTGTCCTCTTCTAATTCTTTCTCAAAATGCTGTGTAGTACCTTTCCTTCCCTGTTCATGAAGGGTGTCATGCAAATAGAAGGACCTTCCCTCCATCACTTAGTTGCTGTCTTAAGAATCATCCTGTAATGATGCTCATAAATGCCTGACAATGAAGATGTTTGATTTTCTGTGATTTTTGGTTTGTCATGGAGACAGTTCTTGACATGCAAATTCCAGTTAGAAGAGAGAGTGCTTTTAGCTGCATAGTGGGGTATGAGATTCTCCCATCATGAAACCTCTTGACATCTTGTGTCCCTATTGTCATATTTGTATGTTTTTGTTCTAGTTCTCATCCAGATCAGTGGGAGGGGGCATGGCCAAGACATTTTGTTATTCAGTACCATCTTACATCATGGTTAGGGCTGGGGAAAGGGAAGAAAGGGCGTGGTGGATGGAGTGGTTGGGGTGGGGTGCTGCCAGCTGTGGTTGTGTTGGGTCAGGCTTTGGTGAACATTTTTGCATGTCACCAGGGGCCCACCTGACTGGCAGCTGAAAGCTTTTTGGCCATCTTGCAGCTCTGGGGTTGGAGAATTGAAGACACTAAAAGGTAAAAATTATTGGTTGAGATAAGAACAATTTACTGAAAACAACAGCGAGATAAGAAAACAGCAGCAACAATACAATTAGGAAAATTGTACAAAGAGAGGGAGATTTACACGCAAAAATGCTCACCAAAGTGTGATGTGACATGATGTGACTGCAGGCAGTGGCACCCCACCCCGTGCTTGCTCCCGACTGGAAACTGTGCCCCTTCTTCCCTCTCCCTTGCCCTGGCCATGACGTAAGGTGGCATCGAATAACATCTTGGCCATGCCCCCCTCACTGATCTGGGATGGCACTAGGACAGTGGTGTGCTTCCTGATTTTAAGAGTTAGCCTGGAAATGTTTCTACTCGCAACTTCCCCTTGTTGCAAGAGAAGACAATGTCATCTTTGTTTAGTTCCACTTTAGTAAAGTTTTTCTGACTTCACACATTTTCACATGAAGTATTTTGAAATGAAACCCGAAGTGTGGAACTTTACTCTCTCTTTTTCACCTCCTGAGAGGAGCTCTTCCATTTTGTTGTGCCTCTTTTACTGGTATTTTAATTAATTGGCTGGGCTGAATGAAATCTGAAGGTTTATGTTTTGACACGTTCACCCCCATCCACTCCCTTATTCTCAGATTTGACATAAAAACTAATCTGAAAGCTAAAACAGGCTCACTCTAAAAACATCAAAACTCTTTGCTTAGGAATGTTTTGAGTCTCCGGGTGAATCCTTCCAAGTAGTGAGTCTGTTCTAAGTCATACATCTGGTGATGACATGCTCATTCCAGAGAGGAAAGAGGTTTGTTTTGAAAAATCTTTATGATGGCTGCAGGGAGTCTCCTTAGAGAAGCAGGAAAGAAGGTGAGACAAGTGAAAGTTGGAAATACTTTGTTTTCATTTTTTTCTTCTTTCTATCATCTTTCCCATTATCTTTTAGAAAGAATGATAGAAAAAGAGAAGAGAGCATGGCTTTTAATACGTACTTAATCTAATGTTAAGAATAAATTTTGGTTCCTGAAATCTTTTATGGAAAATGACCCTTTGTAGCTGCCTGAATAAGTGAAATGTCTATTACATTATCTTGCTTTTCTGTGGCATTGTCTTTCTGAGAGTTTGCTCATTAATGAGAGAAAAGGTAGTGAATCTCTAGACTCTGATATTATATCTGACTCTTCTATGCAGAAATTATAGCCCTTCATCAACAAATGGTTGGTGTATTTTGGTCTTTGTATAACTAGGAAGGTCAGTCTAAGAAGGAAGATCTCTTCAGTCTTAATGGAGTATTGTCACAAAGCACATATGTGAAATTGGAAGCATTGAAGAAGTAAAAATTAAAGGGTTTTTTTCAGGAAAAAAGCAAAAAAGGGGTTTTTTGACTTAGTTAAAGCTCTTTATGAATGTTTTATGGTGTAGTACTCAAGCACATCTGGATAGTGCAAATGGCAGAGCATGTCTGCTCATCTGCGATGTTCATGAATAGACTTCTATATTGTTTAACTGAATCTCAATAGTTGCTGGAGGAGTTTAGGATTTTGAGTGTCTCAAGTCACATCTTAGTTGAGAATTTAATTTGATTACTATGAGCATTGCTAGAACTAACTAGTAAAGAAATTAAGTGTATAATTGGGTGTTTCAAAAATCAATTTGTTGCTGGGACAGGTGTTTTGTTGTGCATGTTTTTTATTTATTTATTTATTTTTTTTTAAAGTAAAGCAGTAAATTCGCGACATTTTGAAAGACTTGACAAAAGGTGTGAGTGAACCCAAGTTCTGAACTAGGTAGAAGAACAAAGTCGCATCACTAAAACTGTCCAACACAGACTCCTACTTACTCTTGCATCCATCTCTAATTGTGTGTCTCTTTCTGAGGCACAAGGCTTTTACAGGCACAGAGTCGTCATTTCACTCTGACAAGTGATGTACAGGCTCTCACCTGTTGGTTCACTGAATTTCAGTTCCTCCCTTTCCTTTCCTGTTCCTCCTTTTCCTGGTCTTGCTAAGCCAATAATAAACAGCCAGAAAAACCCAAACAACCCAAAAAACCCCACAACCCCCACCCCTCAAACAGAACACAGCCAACCAAGTTAAACTCCCTATAACAAAAGAAATAAAACCTTAAGAGCTTATTGAAAGTTTTGCCCTTTAGTATTATGACAAATTCAAAATCAAGAGGTAGCTGTTGCAATACATTTACAGTTTAATCTATATCAGTGCATAAACTACAAAAAATGTCCAGATCAAAGTGCTAAAGTAAGGGAGAACATGGATTAATATCACAATCTACAGCACAGTAGTATCTAGTAGTAGTATCTAGAGTACAGTAATTTGCTTTTCATGCATTATATTTCTCTTTAAATATGTTAATTCCTAAGGTGACCCTTTTTTACTTTGCGTATTTTAGATTTCTTAATCAGGAGTATAACCTATGCCCACTGTCCTCTATATAAGTAACCTGATAGTGTCACAGTTCACTTTTTAATTTGAAAAGCTGAATACCATATGTAATCCATTGTAATATCACTCATCTGTCACACTCATTCTGACTAACATACCTTGGCATCTGTTAACTGGGTCCTGGTAGATGTCACCATTAATGGAATTTAGGATTCTTAATTCATGTTTTGTTTTTTTGTATCAAGCAGACAAAACTTAGGTTGGTTTTATTGAGTGTTTTGTCCAGAAGAGCAAATATAATAGTAGTAATATCAACAACAACAATAATGAAAAAAGGACCCACTTTATTGATGCAGATAAATTTCATTTTCTGAATTTGTATTTGTGATTTGTCCTAACAGCCAGATGTGGCAATGTAAATCTGCAAGAATTTGATTTTCTGCAGATGTCTATGAGCAAGGCTGTCAGGTATTGATAAGCAGCATTTTCCTGCTATAAAATTAGATAGTAATGTTTCTAGCATGTGGTGATCTGTTCGAAAGAAGTTTTATAATCCAAGAGCCCCCAAAAGTTTGGCTGGAGAATGTTTCACGTTAAGTAAGTGTGCCTGTGTTGTCCATTCGTGCCTGTACTTTCAAACCTTCTGCATCTCACAAATGTGAATGCAGTATGTCTGTCAAACTTTGTAAAATAAACATGCTTGTTAAAGTTTTTTTTGGTTTTCATACATCCTATTCTAGGTCTGAGATAACCGTCTGAGGCATTTGTAGCAGCTCATTAGACTTTTCAGAACCAATGAGACACTGTACACCATTCTTTTCACCCCTGCATGAGATAAAATAGGTGGTTGGCTATAAATAAGTAATTGGGGGAAAAAAACCACCACAATTCTCCTGACTTAAACCAAAAAAAAGAAAAAAAAAGAAAAAATCCCAGAATCTTAACCATCAAACCTTGCGATTTATCGTACTGGCTTATTCTTCAATTACTTGCCTTGAGGTTTTTTTTCTTCCTTGGGAGGAGAGCACTTGGGAGTGCTTCTGGCAACTTTTTATTTCAGTTTTTATATTACAACAGTTGCTCAGCTATCTTCTGTGAACTCCCACAACAGTAAAAATTCTTTAAATTTTTAAAATATGTCAGGATTCACACATACCCACGTAGAAACTTGGAGTGTGATGTGTCATCTAATCATTCTTCTCAGTTTCGCTCCATCTTCCTTAAGACTGTTTCTCTCTCACTTATGAGTGAATATTGATGGGAGGGATAGGAAGATAAATGTATAGATTCTTGACTTGTAGCAGTTGATCTGTGGCTCTCCTGGGATATTGGCCAATACTGAATTTGTCAAAATTTAACATAAAAAAACCCAAACAAAACTTGGGAAAATTTGGGACAGTCCAAAATTTTAACATGAAACATCTTTCTCACAGCGTTATGAAGTGCTTTTTGACACCTATAGTATATATGAGAAATACATAAGAAGAAATATCATAGAATCATTCAAGTTGAAGGGCATCCAACAGCCAAACTCCATTCCAGCATCTTGCTCACTCCCATCTCCTCTGGGAGAAAATAGAAGGATGGATTGAGATAATGACAGTTTAACAGGAAAAACAAAAGCATGATGCTTAAGCAAAGCAAAAAGAAAGTAAATAATTAATTGACTAATTTGTGTAGTCAGGCAGGTGTCCAACTGCTTCCTGGGAAGCAGAGTCTCTTCGTGCATCGTGAGTGCTGTAAGCATGATCATTCCCTCTTTTTCCTCCTTCCCCTGAGCTTTTTTGTCTGAGCATGACTTCATATGGTATGATCTGTATGTGACAGCTGTCCTGCTTGTGTCCTCCCTCAGCCTCTTGCTTACCCTTAGCTGTGCTGGCACAGCTGTGCTGGCACAGTTCAGCCATGGGTACAACGCTGGCATGTGACCAACACCATTTAAGCCACAAATAAAAACCAGAACACCGTTAGAGCTGCCCTGAAAAAAATTAATTCCATCCCAGCCAGACCCAATACCATCCCTTATCCATACCATTTCTGTATCATCTGGAATTGATCTTACTGCCTGCTTGGAATAGGGACGGCTTTGAGGGTCCCTTCAAAGGACCTTCATGTGGGCTACTCTGGGCCTTGTCTACTTGTTCGGATATTTTCAGGAGTGAATATTCCTCAGTCTTTCTGGGTAACCTGTTTTGGTTTTTGATCATCTTCACTATGAACGTTTTTTTTTTTCCCTTTTATCTAATCTGAATTTCCCTTGCTTCAGTTTACATTCATTGGCTCTTACCTTTTTCCTCTGCATTGCCAGCAAATCTGGCACTATTTTTAAATAGTTGAGTATATGATCTCCCCTTAGCATTCTCCTGTAGAGTTTGAACAGACACAGTTCTCTCAGCTGCTCTTTGCACAGCCCATACTCAAGCCCCAAACCATCTTGTTGGCCTTCCATGTGAACCAATATGTCATATACCAGGGAGCATAAAATGAAATACAGTACTCAAGATGTAGCCTGGCAGGTGTGGATTAGAATAATAATTTCCCTTTGCTTGCTGGTTGTGGTGTAGCGAGTGCAGTCTAGTGTGCCCTTAGCATTCAGTTTCTGCAAGGGTGCATTTTTGACTTATATTCAAATTGTCCATCAGACCCTGCATGTCCTCTTGTGCAGAGCTGATTTCTGCTCTGTTAGCTCTCACGCTGGACTGTTGCATGGGGCTTTTCTGTTGCAGTATTTTGCATTGTCTTTTGCTGTTTTTTCTTGAGATTTGGCAGCCTATTTCTCCAGCCAGTTGCGATCTCTCTGAAGCACAGCTGTTCACCCTAGTGTGTGAACCCCTGCCCTCAATGGCCAGTCAACTTGATGAGGTGCATTTGTCCCATCATCCAGGCCATTTTGAAGGTGTTAAATAGAGAATCATGGAATTGTAGAATATCTCAAATTGGAAAGGATTCATAAGGATCACCACGTTCGACTCCCAGCTCCTTACAGGACTATCTAAAACTAAACCATATGACTAAGAGCATTGTTCATATGCTTCTTGAGCTCTGACAGGCTTGGTGCCCTGGAGAGCCTCTTCCAGTGACTGATCACCCTCTCAGTGAAGAACCTTTTCCTAATGTCCAGTCTGAAGTGACCCTGATGCTGCTTCATTCTGTTTCGTGTCCTGTCACTGCTCACCAGAGAGGAGATTGTTTTAAGGATACTGCCCATCTTGTGCTCATAGGGTCAACAAGTTGAAGGGACCATGGACAAGTTGATGGTTGAGGCCTGCAGACTGTAATTTGTGCTTCTGCTAGAAGGCAGTCTCTTACAAAGCAAATGGTGACTTTGAGTTTTAAATGTCACTTGGGTTTCATTCGTAAATCATATGGTTAGAATTTCTAAGTTGTCAGTACTTACTTTTCTGGTAGATACTGAATGATGGGGAAAGGGCTGAAAAATTGTAATATGGATACTAGTAGGAGGAAAAAGGGGACTGTGAAAACCTGACAACAACGTAAAGTTTCCCTGGGACAAAGGAATATTTTACATTTTTGGATATATTTCTCATTTGTTACCTGAGCATTGGCAAATCTCTGTGTTTAGAATAATTCTGTTGCATTTCTTCTATTTATTTTGTCCGGCTTCCACAGACGTACAAGCATTTCTGTAAAATACCTAGGCTTTACCTGAATAGATTCAATTTATTCCTGGATAAGATAACTAGAGATAGCACTTGTTTTGCTGATTTCAGGTAGGATAAAACAATAGAATAAGACAAGACAGTTATAGTAAAATACTTGCAAGATTTCATTTCCTAAATGTTAAATCAAATTGGATCTAATCAGTGGCAAAATGAACTAAGCTTTGGGTATGCTCTTTTAAGCACTACTTTTTTTTGTTTTGCATGCTGTTTTTTTTTTCTTTTTGCTACCTTTATACACCTTTATACAGAGAAAATATTGTTTGAAATTTCTTCAGTGTTTTTGTTAAGCTGTATATAAGTATTTTCCTTCTGTAAGTTCTGTGTCACTTATGGAACATTTTGCAGTAGTATTGGATGTATTTAGTGACTTAGATGGTCTTTGAAATAACAAATATAACAAAAAATTCGATCAGTAGAGAGGTGGTATTTCTTTATTTGGAGAATAGGTTATTGTATATTTGTCATTTATAGTTTGTGTTTATTCACCTCATTCCCTTTATGGGTTCCTAAAGCAGAGACTAGTTCTTTCTCTTAGCAGTTCAAACAGAGTTTTTCAGTGGGTTTGCTCTTCTCTCAGCCCCTTGGAGATCCTTACTCAAGGCACCAAGAGAGATTTTTTCAGAAATACCACCGCTGAATAAAAGCACAGAGGCAGTTTCAAATTGATGGGCATTTCCTAAATCAAGATAATTTTGATGCTCATTTAACTCCTGTGGCTAATATAGAGCTGAAAATTCTACAAAGACGTGGTTAGCGTAAGTGCTATGTAATGAGTGGAATTCACGAGCAGAATTAATACTGGTAGGTATTTAATAGAGCCTACAAGATTTTCATAGGAGAAGCTTAACTAAGTGGGAAGTGATGGAAAGATTTTCAGCCACAATGTTATCCATAAATGTCTCAATCTTTCATTACTTGCTGTTATATACTTTATTGGGAATCTGTTGAATACAGTGTTGCTATTTTTAGTTAACTTAAGGGTATTTTGCACTCTGAGATAAAATGCTTGTTTTAATTTTGAGTTACATAGCTGTAATATGTAAGGTTTACTCTCCCTGGGGATATTTTGCTCTGCTTACAAATGGTTTAGAATCCCAACACTAAGTCATAATTGGCCTGATGAGTTCTTTCATTGCTGTCACGGAACAAATGGGTGGGAAGAGCACACGTCGGCTTTGACGTCACCCCACTTGAGCATAAGCTTGAGGAACATCTGCTGTTAAGGCTGTTGATTGCTATGACACTTCATTGAAAGATTGAGAACTATTTTGTCTCCACCTTATTTTTAAACTAGACAAGTCTTCCTAAAGCTACAAATTATCATGTTGTAGCAATAGTATTAAGTTGCTATATATGTATGCTATTCATTTTAGATATAATTTGATGTTTTGAATGGTTGGTCAGTGAATGCCGTAATCATGTTTCAGATGCTTGGTAAGTGATCAGAAACTTCATGCTTCCCTTGCACATGCTTCTTAAATTCTTGAGTAAATCTCTTTTTGGTCCATCTGTTTACTAAATGACTGCTAAATCAGAGAATTCAGAATTTGGAAGAAATGCACATAACAAATAATAATACCATGTATTTTTAAAAATGTATTTACAAAATTATACTTAATTTTTGACTCAGAAAACTAGCAGTTTTTCAAAATCTTGTAAATTGGGTGTAAATTTTGATTTCTGGAAGCTTGTCACAATCTTTAGTTGTTTCCCTGTATTGCCACTATCTTTTCTTTATACATCTAAATTGGGAGGGGAAGGAAAAAAACCCAACAACCTCATGGCAAAGAAAATCTGCAAAGAAGCTTGCCAAGTCTAGTTAGTTTTTTCCCTCTTCCTTGTTCTGTACTTATTTCTTTTCTTCTATGCTTTCAGAAGTGGAAACTATTGCACTTAATATTTTTCTTTCCATTCTGTCTTCAGTCTCTACCTTACAGTCTGTAAAGTGTCAGAGTCCAAGCTTGTTTCCTCACATTATTTCCTTTCCCTGACATTTTATTGGCTTTTCACTGATAGTATTAGCCATTATTCCACTTTGTTCTGTTTTTGTTCCACAGAATTGAGTTATTTTATTTTATTTATTAAAAGTTATTTGATGCCTTTAGTTATGAAACCATACATCTTTTGTTCAGTAAACCTACCAAAATGTTTTTCCTGTGTGGAATTTTTTTCTTTTCTTTATGCTTGATATATTGTAGGATTTTCTGCAAAGAAAATTTTTTCTTATTTGTTCTTTGTCTGTTGGGAAACACTTCAATGACTCCCTTTGCACTTCCTAACTTTTCGAGCACTTTTGCCAAGGCCTGCTGTAATTTTCTGTGAAGAGCACTATTTGAATATAGAGAGTTGTCAAACATATGACTAATCTTTGCTTGCAGCATTTCTGTTTTGCCTTGGCATTCAGACAGACTTCATTTTCACATGCATCTAATGCTATATATCCAAGTCTACAGTATTGTTAATTTGCAGCAACCTTGGTTTTGGAATAGTTTGGATTTCCTGTTTGTAAAACTCATAACACAGTTGTCTGACTTCTATTGTTTTATTCTTTTTTGCCTCTGCCTTCCAGGTAACTTTATCAAAGCACAAAATCTTGATGAGAGTTACACAGAAAAGGAGATATGACCCTTAATTTGGGTGATGGGAGGATGTGGAGGTGTAATTTGTAAACATGGGTAAGACTTTTGAGACGATGCTCTGCTACTGTATGCACTGACTTTTCTACAGTTCAATCTAGAATGTGCATGAGATCTGCAGTACATAAATAAATTCCAGTAAGAATTTGAGCAAAAATATTGTGTTTTTTGATAAGTTACAGTTGAAGCTGTGTGAAATGGAAAAAAAAAGTGTAATCTGGTATTTATGGAACTAGTTTATTTACTTCAAAGGAGGAAAAAGGAAGAACAAAAATGGGTCCATCCAGCTGCTATTTTTTTTTTTTCTTAAGTTATCTATGTCTTTATTTCAAGCATGCATTTTTTTTCCCCACTGTTCTTGTTTTTTGTTCTTAGTTCTATGAATGACTTGTATGTTGTAATGTAGTTTCTGGTTAGATAACAGGCTGCTTTTTGGCTTTGGTTAAACTTTACTTAAAATTCCAGTCTGGAATGAAAACTTGTAAAGTATGTAACAGGCCAACTACATTGTATCCATTTCCCATCCTTATTGAATGACTTCTTTAGGCTTTCTTCTTAGTCACAATATTCATGAGGTTTGACTGGTTCATTTGATTCCAAAATAGCATTGGAAAACTGATCTTTAATCATACTATAAGGCATTTAAATTTGTTGGCAGTGCTAATACAGTGAGAATCAAATGGAAGTCCTCTGCCTTCCTGCACTTAATGATGTTTAAAAAAGGGGAAAAAAGAGAAAAGCTGCATTCTGGGGAAGAAAAAGCTTCTATTTGACACTATACCATGCTGCATGACAGTATCTCTTTTACCCCTATTTCTGTAAAGCTTTCTGGTAAATAGTATATTGATTTTACCTTTTGGGAACAAAGTGCCTCTGCATGAATGGCTGTAGAGTGCTTCAGCCCTGCCCCATATGAACATCTCTTCTGAAACACAATCTGTTGTAAAATATTGCAGTTATAGTTGATCCTCTATATACTGTCCAAGGAAGAGGTCAAAATGTCTTTAATCTTATTTTTCTTTTTATGCTGCAATAAATCAATTTATTAATTTCATAAACATTTGACATTTCTTTTTATTTGTCATTTTCCTTTCTTTTCCCTCTTTTTCCTCCCCCTCACATCTTCTCTGTCAATGTTTAAAGATGAAGAACATACAGATAGTAACATTTGGATGGGTGATGGAGTGTAGAGTAAGGTAATGCACAAAGGTGCATCAATAGTAGCAAGTCGTCTGTCCTTTACCACAGTTTGCTAAAAACCTGACCTGAGGTGTGTTTGTCTATTTCAGCTGGCTTGAAAAACACCCTTTCATGTTCTCAAGACTCCAGTCATATCTGGGAGTAGTTCTGTACGTTATGTGCATGGAGGTACTTGCCTGAATCTTGGTCATGTTTAACCAAAAAACTCCACTAATCTCTTTAATTACTTTGTTATTGAAAGGAGGCTTATAGTTGAGGAAGATGGCAGTGCTTTCTGCCAAAGAGTAATTTTATATTTTCTGTTACAGGCAGTGGTTTCCTTAGAGTTTAAACAGACTCTTTAAAACTGTTCTGTGGAGAGAGCAAACCAAGGAGAGATGAAAGAATGCATTCTTGACCTTTAATATAATCTAATAAGAAGCTCTCTGCTGGCAATATATTTAATTCATATAATCAATCCATGGAGCTATGGAAGAATAAATTGATGTCTGGTTACTTAATGCTACTGAAGGAGAACACAGAAGCACGCAGAGCTTGTTCTTCTAATTTACCTTGTGTTTTTGTATGGGAAACCTGTTGTACTTGTTACCGGTATGTGATAGTTCAGAATAGAGGAAAATTCTCTTGGTGTGATGATTCATTGTTATCCATTAGCTAATTCAAAATGTGAAATTTTTAGAGGTCAATGAAGTGTCAGGGAAAATACGCTTGGTAAGGGTGTAATTGTGTTGACTAGTTGTTGTTTGCCACCAAATCTATGTTCAGTGGTTTTTCATTCTATTCAATCCTGTTCCAATTTATTTTGTTTGTTTGGCCACTCTGCTTTCCACAAAGAAGCTGTTTCTCTGTTGAAGGAAGGAATAATTTATAGAAAACATCTGAAGCTCCAGAAGCTGCTGAAAAGACCTACTGCGAAAGTAAAAAAAATCCCCACACCCTCTGTAGCCAAGCAGCTTTTCTAGTATCCAAACATTTGACACATGTCAAAGTTTGATTAGTTTTCTTGTAATGTCCGTGGCTTTGTATTTTTGAAATGCTGTTGTAGGTGAAAGAAATTCTTAGCAATTGGTTTCTAAACATTTTTTCAAAACTAAAATTAGAGACCTTCTGCTGTATTTGTAAGTTAGATTTCAAGTTGGTTTCAGGCTGGGGTATAGTTTTCAAGAAATAAAGCAGTAATATTTTTCAAAACTTTTAAGTATTAGGGGGTTAGGAGAATTCAGATATCTAGCTTTGGTATTTAATTTAGAACTAGTCTTTCTGCAGACTTTTAATGTTAATGGGCAGTCTCATTCAAAAATTAATTCAGAACAGGCCCCCAGGTCTAAACCTAAGGTCTGCAAAGAGCCTGTCTTTCAACTCTTTATATGTAGATGAGTTATTTCTGACTTGTTTCTGCATCACAGAGAGGAAAACCTAGTATCTCATTCCCTCAAATGGAGGGAAGGGGAAGAGGCAAAAGCACTATGAATGCTGTTGATGTTGGTAGTGAGGTGGGTAGCAGAAACTGCTCGGGGCAACCCTCACAGCTGATGAAACACAGACATATGTCGATTGGCAGGTCCTTCTGGAGGGCCCAAGTCCAGCCTCATGTTCGACATGGTACAGGCCGGAAAAGGTGCTCTTACAGGCAAGTTTTGAATGTGCTTTTGGGACAGAGTTATGCAGCTTCCCTGCGAAAGTTCTATGAACTCTCAGCTGTCTGGCAAGGAAGAGGTTAACTACTACTAATGGTCAGATTTACAACAATAACAAAGAACAGTGTGATTCACTCCACTGTATTTAGCCCTGAAGGGCTGCTTAGAAGAAGTTGTATTTTCATTCTGTTAACTGTTGCATTTTCTAGAACAAGACCAAGTAATTACATGGAAGAGTAATTTTATCATAGAGGTTCCTCTGGACACAATAAAATAACTGTTCTGCTGCTTTGCTTTTGTTATGTTTGTAGTCTTCTGTGCTTTTTGATCAGCATTCTTAGCCTAGACTGATGGTGCTTCTCCTATTCCAAGTTATTTCTGGTAGGTAGTGTGCTGACTGGTAAGATTCCAATCTCTATACAGTTGCCTTGTTCTGCCTTAATCAATTCACATACACTCAGGTATTAAATTCAGTCACAGCTAGTGCGTGGATTACTCCTGATTTCTTGTGATGATAAATAAAATAGGTTAGAACTTGCTGTCAGGAACCTCTGTTAAGTGACAAGTGTGAAATGTTTGTCTAAATAAAGTTAGAGAGCACTTCACAGCTGTTTTGTGTACTGGTAGTGTTCTTGCCGTGTTCCAGAATAAAGCAGCAAAAGTCAAGCACATGCGACTGCAGAGATCAACTACAGTTGTGTACGTAGATAAAACTTCGTACAGCGATGTGTCAACCCATTATGGAGCACTTAAAGGGCTCAATAAATCTAAATGGGGTAGTGACTGATAAACCAGCAGGTAGGGTTATTTCAATTCAGATCTTTTAAGTTGAGTTGCCCAGTATTTTTGCCTGTTTGGGAGACATCAGTGTCTGCCTCCTATTGAAGCTCTGCTTGAAGGGTAGTAAATTCTCTGAAACAGTAAATGCCAAGTGTTTCAGGTTGCTGCTTAGTGGTAACAGCGGCTAAAAGTTTTTCTTATTGTGCATGAAGAACTGTTGGAACTGTTGATCTATATATCTATATTATCTACATATATAGATATCTGAATTATCTACATAGCTATATCTATCTGCATACTAGGTTTTTTTTTATTTTGGTTTTTTTGTTTCCTGGTTTCTTGGCATCTGTCATATGTGTGAGAGTCAGCTCTCAATGGAATTCTCACAGTCTGTTTGTGGAGGGGTTTGTATCAATAAAGTGGTTTATTAGAGCACTGTAATCAGCTGCTCTGTTCAACTGGCTGAAGTGTTCAAAATAATTAGTTGGTGTGTTTTAATTTGCTTACTGGTAGGAACTGTCTGGTTTTCCTATTAAACAAAAATTTGCATACTTGAAAGTTGCAGCTCTCTAGGTACCCACTAGCTATCCCCTTTATAGGTAAGTAAATGTTGTCTTAGGAATAAAAATACTGTGGGGAAGGATTGAGAAGACACTTTTGAATTTTATTTTCTGGATGGCTATGTGTAAGATTCTGGTGAAAAAAAGAAAAAAGCTTTAGTCCATCACTCCATCTTCCTATTTGGGCAGCCATTAACAGTGGGAAATTTGGCTTTATTTTTTTTTAATAGAAAAAACAAATGCTAGAGGTCTGTCTCTCTTTTCAGTAGTATCTAACACGTCTTAGGTTTCAATTTCCTTTTTCTCCACTGATAAACTTTTTTCAAAGAATTGGTTCCTTCTGAGCCAACAAAGGTCCTGTGAAATAGGTGCTTGTAGCCTTGATTACTCCATCAGCCCTGTTATTCAACTCTGAAACATGTTGAAGATGAGATGGATTCTGTAGCTAGCTCCATATTCAGCTGCTGAAACGCTTGCCTGTCCTATCTCCTGCTGTTCTTCGTGGGCATTGTTGCCTCAAAATGTCACAAATCCCCTATCACAGTCACTAGGGAAAAATAAAGTATTTATGGAAAATTCCAGTGGCTTTTCAGAGGCTTCAGATTTATAGTCAGTTTCAGACAATATTTCCAGGAACTGTAAATGGCATCCTTTCTGTTTGTTTGTTCTTGGCAGGCAGGGGCAGGTAGCACCAGTATTAATCTAGCAGCATTTCAGCTCTGTACTGCAATTTGTGAATACCACAGAGCAGTGTTAGGACATGCATAGACTCATTGAGAAGACCTGCAGCTGTAAGGCACAAATTCTTTAGCATAGTGACATTTTGCCTAGAATTATTTTGTTACTTGGAAACAGCCCAAAGTAATGATAATGTGTTGTTCTTTGTAAAGTTCATTGTAATAATCCAGTTTGCCATTAACACTGGAGTGTTAAAAAGGTGTTAGAAGAAAAAAACCCCAATATCTAAAATGAATTGAAAATTGGAGGGACTATTGTTGGACTGAAAATGTTCCAGTAATTTAGTAGTGTTTTATTCCAAATTAATTTGATTTTTATTAACCACGTGAGAAGAAGATTCTGAGGAATATGGCTTTAGAGACATTGACACATCCAAACCAAGTCAGTAAATTGTCTGACACCCTCATCTTTCCCCATGGAGGCAGAAGCCACTAGAAGCCTTTTGAGGCTCATTTTAAAGCACACTTTAGGGATGTTGTGCAGAGAGAAAAATGTAATAGGATTATACCACAGAAATGCATTTGTTATCTCCTTGGACTGAGTGAGGAAAGTGGATGGCAGGCAAGGCAAGCAAATGAAAAACTTCTAAAAATTATAGCTGGGGAAGCAGCTGAAGGGAGGAGTTTTGGATGAAGCAGAGAAAGCAAACCAAGTGGAAAATGTCTTTTCCAAGACAGGCTGACAGAGGGATGAGTATTTTAGCAGAAAGAATGACAAAGGAGGATAGACTTAAAAGAGAGAAGCAGTAGAGTTTAGTGAGAGTATTTGCAGAGGAAGAAAGAAAGGTGATGAAAGATGAGACAGCCTGAGGAATTGGGTAGTGCTGACATGGAAGATGGTGGAGTTGCCTCCAGAGAGTGTGTAGATGGAAATATCTAAGGACTCAAATAAATATTACATGCTTAGGCAGCTGAGAAGAAATCCCTGGTTTTTATTTTTGGCACTACTGCCTCTGGGGAAAACTGCTAAAAAGTTCATGCTGTAAATTCTCTAGATGAACTGTGGTGCAGAAAGATGCTGGTAAACTTTCAAGCTTCTAACCTGTAGCTGAGCACAAATGCTCTTCTGAACCTATTCTTCAGAGCATTCAGTCAGTGGGGGAACTGGTTCTGCTGCCATTTTAACTGCATGTGCTAAAAATATTAACTCTATTGCTCTACAGTTCAGTAGCTAGAATTGAAACAGTAATGACATCAGATGCAAGATATAAATATGGTTTGTTTCTATCACCAGAAGAAGTGGAGTGACTTAAGTTACAGGACTGTCTGGTCCTATTTTGCTTGACAGTTCCTTATATCCACAGATACTCCCACTCCTTGTAAATAGTCTTTCTTTGTGTCTGGTTTCACTTGTCTGTTGTGCATGAATCTTTCCATGTTGTTCTGTATGGAATTCAGTGGAAATGTACAGTAAGAAACCAATACATGGTTATCACCTTGCACAAAGTGAGTTTTGTTCTCTCCATTATTAAAATTATACATGAAATGCAGTTGGCATTTTTAAGTTTTGTTAGTATTTCTAAGCTAGATACTTTCTCACCAGAGGCTTTAAAATTCTAAGAATAGACTTGGTCATCTCTTTAAAAACAGCTATGGACAGCTGAGTGATTTGCATACCTGTCTGGGTGTTCTCTGGAAGATTAATGAGAAGCAAATAAAGCTACAAAAACTTAAATCAGGAAAAATGTTTTTTGAATGTTATGAAATGAAATATGATAGTTTTCAGAGAAAATTTTATAGCCTTCTAAATTTAAGTGTGATGGTTTTAAAATAAAGAGATAAGTTGGATATGATGAACTGATATATAAAGTTTATAATGCACATGATATTTGCTTAGGTCAGTGACTTGCAATTTCTTTCAGATACTTCATTTTTAAAACACATCTACAATGTTGTGCTAGAAGTTTTTGATAGAAGTCCTTGTGAAAATACGCTTAATTGATAGCAACTGAATCGGAGCATACATACTGCAAGTTAATCAGTTATTTTTGTCAATAAAAATAGAGGGAAGATGTGAGCCTGCATCCCAATCATGGATTTTGTTATCTTTTGAAGGTCCTGCAACCTGCAGCATCTGCCATTTTCAAATTCTGTAAAAATATGCTATTTGAATTTCTGGTACTTGATAACCTGTGTTTGCATGTTTCTATATATCCTGGTGTAATCAAGATTGTATTTACAACATGGCAAAGCTGGAAGCTCTAATAAAGATTAAGGCAGTAGGAATGCACGTAATAGTGTTTTTTAACTTTCCATAACATATGTAATTCAAATTGATGCAAGTTCAGTCATAATATCAGTCTAATTCAAATAGAAGAGATTAATATTAGTAAATGTTGCATTAAGTAAGAATGCCAAGGGAATGACTGAAGTTGCAAATTGGAAGTGTGGGCTGTTAATTACTGATTGTCTAGTTCCTGAGGTGAACATTAAGTATGTATTGAAAAAACATACTGGTAAGTCTATCCAAAGAGCAAAAATCACTCAAAATTTAGGCTGTTTCTTTTCAAATTGGGCAGCTTACATCCTTAAATTTTCTACTTTGTGAAATATTTGTGAATGCCTCTTAAAGACAGGACTTAAAATTTGGCTTTTGTTCTAACTAGTTAATCTTGATAACACCCTCAGGCATGTGGTGTGGTTCTTGGGGTGTCCTGTGCAGGGCCAGGAGTTGGACCCGATGATCCTGATAGGTCCCTTCCAACTCAGCATATTCTGTGATTCTATTCTGTAAGGAAAAACCTGGATAGTACATGCCCTTTTTATCTAAAGGATTCAGGTGACAGAGACTTTTTGATAAAAGGAGTGATGATAAAAGAAGATATTGATACAAACAGAAGGCTGAAGTCTATTTCAGGAAGCATATCTAAATATCTGTTTTAGGGGCAAAACAATGCAAAATAAGCTGGAAGAATGTTACATCATGTAATTTTTTTAATAGTGAAAGTGATGAATTTGTATACCGTAGAAAGTGGTATATTTGAAGAATGTTTGATTTTTCTAAATTGCATCCAGAGGGCCATTATACATAAAAAAGAAACAAGCTTTTCCTGTGAGAATATTAAATACCTATGAATTCTGCATAAACTATGATTACCAAGATTGCCATCCTAAAATAATGGTAATTGCATATGCAAATCCAGATGGCCTTTGGGATAAAGGTCAAACAGATGAATTTTTCAAGATAGTTACAATTTGGCTTTGTTTTCATCCATGTATCAAGCCATTACTTAAATGGAAAATTTCACTTGGCAGAGTTGCTGCAACAGATCTAGTACTGAGATGCTTGTTTCAAAAAACAAAGTGGTTTGTCTTTTAAAGACATTCCAGTGTAAGTTGAGTATTAGTTAATATGAGGCACATTCTATAGGTGTCTATAAATGAATTTGGAGAAGTATATTCAAAACTCTTCAATTTTCAAGGAAAATTTCCCACCTCAGTTCAATTTCCAAACCATGCTCTACTAATCACTTGGCTTCATAGGAACAACTGAAATTTAATGTAATTGGTATCGTATGGAAGTAAATTCCTGTTCCATCTTCTTCTTGTGTGTGTCTGTGTCCATAAAACATTAAAGTCTTCTGAGTGTTATAAATGGTCATTCTGATAAGGATACTATTTATGACTTCTTCAAGGATGAATTATATTGTTTTTAAAATTGATGGGAGACTGAATACTGGTGTGCTTGTAGATTAACTAAAATAAATGTTTGGCTGCTTTTTCAATATTAAGCTTGGTTGTGTTTTATTTGGAGGGCCATTCAACTCATTTAAGATTACAATAATGAAAACAAATCACAGTAAGCCTTGATATATGCAATCTCCTAAATTTACGCTGAAAACCAGAGCTAAATTATCCAGGTGTTTTGAAGGTAATGAAGTTAATGTATGGTCTCATTCATATCAGTATTAAAATGAGAAGCTATACACGTTCACAGAAGGAAAATAGCAGCAGTATAAATGTTTACAGCAATGCTATCACTTTCAATTTTGATTCTGTAGCTCCAATTTTTTAGTTTTTTCACTGAAGGAAATGAATTCAATTGCTGATCTATAACGGTTCTATTTCATTTGTAGATAAGGTATTGAGAAGACACAAGAAATTATCTTAGCGTATAGGGCTGTATTTTGATTTCACTGACTAACAAAACAGTGGTAGTTTTTAGCCTCTGGAGGGAAAAACATTTATATGAAAATAAATATTGTAGTGATTGAACAATGTGATAGAATTTTTACTTTTTATAGTCATACTTTTCAGAGTAACTTAAAACCTGCTTCTGTGTTTATTGCTAAGATAAACATCTTCAAGATAACCTATGTTTTAAAAGGCTGTTTGGTACTCTTTTTCCAAGAGAGAATACCAGCCAGTGAAAATAGTGGGTTGCTTAAGATCTTAAACAAAATGTGTCTAAAAATGTTACATATTTTTCAAGTATTAAGAAACACCTTAGTCAGTAATGAAAATTCACAAGATAAAATTTTGAGTTGACTGTTGCTGTCACGCCTCTCAACCCGGCAGCTTTTCTATACACTGTGTGTTACACACATTCACACCCCCTCCTCCCCCAGTACAGAAATGGAGTTCACGTGTTCACTTGTTTTTTAAACTCAAAGGATGCTGTACAGATCTTTGCTATTAAGAAATGAGGGCATAGCACGGTGGAACACACCACAGTAGTACTGGGTATGCTGGCAACATTGCTGGCACAATTCAAACCTCAGTAAAGTTTGCCAAAGGTTCTTGGTTGAGTGAACTTCTGATCTGGGCTTAGGGTAGGAATTATTACTGCCTTCTGATCTGTGTTCTTGTGAAAGAAAAGCTTTGAAGAAAAATGATTTTTAAAAATCAGGACATAGAACATCTATGGTGACTTTTTAGGATGGTTAGGATGCTATGAATGAATTGTGGAGAGCTTCAAAATATTTGACCATTTATTCCTCCTGCTAATTTCTTCTGGGGAATTGATGGTGTACCTTTAAAGTAGGATGACTGCACTGAAGGGTATTGTAGGTATGGCTGACAGAAGTGCAGGAATACTACCAGGAGAGGGGTTTCTGCTTCTGGCATCTGATGAAAAAAGTCATGGCAAACTGGGATATAGTAGCTCTTTCAAACACATGGGCAAGTATATATATTTTAAATTGAATACACGTAATGCTATGACAAATTCTGTTTCAAGATTCATGGTATCACATAGCTAATTAATTGTTTTAAGTGCAGTTAAGATACGTAAAAATCTGTGACCTGATATTTGAAGAAAAGGATGACTTGGAGGAAGAAAATGGCATAAAGTTCGTAGCAAAAGGCTAGTTCTTGCTTGGTAACTTTAAATGTCAAGTATTTTATCTAGCTGTCAAAGATTTTCATGAGTGTAGAATCAATATTAAGTTTCGTCAAATTGTTAGATAGGAAATTGGGAATAAGAACGATGAATCAAAAACTTACTCTGCCCAAGAAATGAACTACTGTAAAATTAACAGTAGTCTACTTAAGGTATTGCTTGACTTCATTCCCCTGAATTATAATGTGCATATGAAATAAGTGAGTCCCCATTAATGGTTTATTTGGGTACTTTGTCAAAGCAGCTGGTTTTCATGGTATCATTGTAGGCACATTCCCCACACATGCATAGCTCCTGTTGCTCAACCAGCAAGAGCAGACAGATTTAAAATTCTTACCAAAGAGATGAAAGTAGGAGACATTATGAATACTGGTGTGTTACTGATTTAGGTCCTCTGGTTTTATTATTTTCTTACAAAATCATGTTGTCTTCATCCTTTATAACGGTTCTGAATTTTGGATTGAAGTACATTGTATATAAAGCCTGTGTGTTGGCTTCATTTGTATAACGATATAAAAGTTCTTGATTATAGAAATATCTTCCGGCTTGTAAAATACCTCTTCCCAAAAGATTAGATGTTTGGTGAGTCAACACATCTGGAATTGAATTACATCTGCCATGCTACCTTTATTCAGTTCATTTGACTTCAACAAAGATGTTTAGATTCTTGCAGTAACGAGTAGTTATTTCGTAGAGTTTCTGTAAGGATTAGCGAGGTACTTTGATTTAAGATGGCTGAAGGCGAGTGTTGAGTATAATCACATAATGGGGATAATACTTTTAAAAATGTAATTAATATCCCAATCCATGAAACAGATATTTCTGTTCTTCCAATGCTTAGGTTTAGAGCAGCTATCTCCAACAAAGACAGAGGAAACCTCCATATTACGCTGTTGCTGGAGGATGTGCCTTAGTGACACTCTATTTGTCATTTGACCCCAGGAGGACTGACATCTATAGCAGTCGCAGCAGGGCTGTGAATTAAAGTTTCTGACCACCCGCTCTCAGTAATTTTTATCTCTGTGTGGTTCCCAGGCTGTGTGCAGGATAAAACAGGACTTGAAGAACAAAAGCAGATTTTTGGGCCATGCAGTCTTAGAGGGGACTTTGCTGAAGACCCTCATGGCTGTACCAGTTTATGGAATGCTTTAAAAGGAAGAAAGCTGAAAAAAAAATTATTGACCATTACTCAAGCATTCCAGTTTGATTTACATATAAATATGGGTATCCAACAAGCAATATTTTTGAAAACAATTGAGATGAAAGGTCCCATTCTGCCATGAATAACCTACAAATGAAACCTTGATAAAATTGTAAATTTCCTTTCCATATGAAACTGGTATTTTAAAAAGATGACTTGAGTTTATTTAAACTATTTTTTTAGCAAATCTGACTCAAAACATTTTTCTAATATTTTGTATTATTAAATGTGACCTAAGGTTAGAATGTCAGGATTTTTGTGTTTTTAGTTTTTTTGGTTAATGTTCCTACTTAGAATATATAAAACAATATTCCTATCCTTGAAAGATTTTTCAGTATTTTATAAATATATTTATTCTGTTTTAACAGGGGTTGGGTAGCTTACCTGCGAAAATGTATGTGTGTGAAGCTAAAGCTGTTTTATGGTAGGTAGTATTTATAAAATGAGGTCATTCACTTTGGGTGCTGAAAGCTGTTTCAGTTTCATTTAGAAATCACAACAGATGTTTTTCGTGGTTCTTCATAGCTCATCAGAACACCTTAGAATTTTACCTAGTTTGCAAACTTTGCAACTGCTTTGCAAATTGTGGTTTTGTCAAAAAATTATGGTTTGGATATGAAAATTTTGCTGGTTAGAGGCTTCTTTATTCCTCAAAATTTGAGAGAGAGAATGCCATCCACAGGCTAAAGAGGGGTGGTCTGGGCAGCATTTTCCTCCCCCTGGAGAAAGGTCTCGTTTGATTCCTAGGTAGTCCCTTTCAGGGGGCAGGTTCTGCTGTTGCTATCGGTAAGTTAGGGTCTCCTCCTCTGGCATCACCTCTAGAGAGAGAGGTCAGCTGCAGTTCTGTAATCAGAGAAGGAAGACAGTCATAAAGTACATCACGCCTGAAAGATAATTGTAAATGTAAGGAAATCAGCTTGTAGTCACTACTACATCCTGTGAATTGTTGTTAATTAAAATAGTTCTACTTTCAAATGGCTAAAAGTTTACTTAGTTGGTGACTTACACTACGCAGCTCTGGTGAGGCCACATCTGGAGTGCTGTGTCCAGTTCTGAGCTCCTCAGTAAAAAAGACACATGGAACTCCTGGAGCAGGTCCAGAAGAGGGGAACAAAGATGATGAAGGGACTGGAGCATCTCTCTTATGAGGAAAGGCTGAGGGAGCTGGGCCTGTTCAGAAATGAAAACAGATAAATGAGAGGGGAGCTCATCAATGTCTGTCAGTATCTGATGGGAGGTGTCAGAGGATGGAGCCAGGCTCTGCTCAGTGGTGCCGAGCAATAGGACAAGAGGCAATGGGCAGGAACTGATGCACAGGAAGTTCCACCTGAACAATGAGGAAGAACTTCTTTACTGTGCAGGTGAGCGAGCACTGGAAAAGATTGTCCAGAGAAGTTGTGGAGTCTCCCTCACTGGAGATACTCAAGAACTGTCTGGACCCAATCCTGTGCCGTGGGCTCTGGGGTGACCTTGCTTGAGCAGTGAGGTTGGACCAGGTGACCCACTGTGCTTGCTTCCAGCATTACCCATTCTGTGATTCTGTGACTTGCACAGTTTTCTGACAGAATGATGTATTTTGGAAAGAGGGGGAAAACATAAAGTATCATCTTTCTCCATAAAAATGTGTGCTGGAAGATCAGTAGATTGTTCATCCTGTACTTCAGTTTCTAAAATGTTGAGAAGTCTTGCTGCTACCAGCATTTCTAATAAGTTCTGCATAATATAATTATCTCAGCCCTTAGTTCTGAGAAGGTTGCAATCCATGGCTGGCAGGAATAGCACATTATCATCTCTCTAATCACATTTTCTATCTTTTTTTTGTGAAGAATGTTTCTTGATTCATATTCACCAAGCTGTTTGTTATGTTTCAAACATGAGAATTGTTTGTGGGTGGCATACTCTCTCTTATTGTGCATGTGTATCAGAAATCATCTGTCATCTGATTTAAACTTCAATTTAGTCAGCAGAGCATCTCAATTTGGAGAAAATTGGACTCCATTATAAAACACAATTGTGATAGGATTATGTTTTTATGGTAATGCATGTCATTTATTGCTCTTATTATCATGCAACAGATTGTACAGTAATGTTTTGACTTACTCCTTTAAAAATGCTTTGGAACATGAACATTATAACATTACTCTTATGTGGATTATTTTCTTTTTTTTTTTCTTTAAAACTTCAAGGAGACTTACATTAGCCTGACTTTCATGGATAACATTACAAGGACTTTTCAAAATGTATTTGTTACTATGAGAAAAGTAAACAAAGGATACAATATTTGAAGAAAAGATGGTGAAGGTGTTTATTCAAGAGTGAAATGAAGGTCTTTTAATTAAGTTACAGAGTTCCAGCTGGTTTTATTTACCATAATCTTGTATTTTGCCTCGTGTGCTTGGGTGATATCTTGTCTCTGAGCAGATTAAGTGCTAAAGTTGTGAATACACAGTTGTTAAATCAAACAACCTTCCCTTCCTGGGAGGAACTTCATAACACTTTTTCAAATACTGAGCTATAATAGCAATTCCAGTTTCCTAAAAACTTCTAATTGAACCTACTGGCCAAGTTCATGTTATCCCTGGGAGGCTGCATTCTGTCATTTTGGATTTGCTCTTCTCTCTTGAAACACGAGGACTCACGCTGGTCAGCAAGTTCTTCTGCTCCAGAAGTGTAAGGTCTGAATCTCTTGTGGCTATTGGTTGACTGACAGCTTCCCTGCAAAATGGACCACTTCTTTCCATCCAGAAATGTGCTTGATAAGGGATGGCAATCCTATGAGACCTCTCTGCTGTTTGTAATTATCAATTTTAGTTTATATGCCTAGTCTATTCTATGATTAGAATAAGAGAGATATTCTCATACTCAAAATTTCATGTAGCTTGGGGGTTTTTTTTTAAGAGGATAGGAACAATATGCATTACTTTTCTGACAGAATAAAAAGAATACAGAGTTTTTGCCAATGCTTCTTACTTGGCATCACTGTATCCTGAATACACTTATTCAGTTGACAGCTGCAAAGAACTGTGTGTGTGTAGGTCAAGCACATGCATTCAGAGTCACCTCATGTTTTTGTCTGTTTTTGTTTTATTACAGTGGGATACAGTCCAGACTAGGTATCTTTCAAATATAAAAAACTTAATTTTCAGTGTGATTTCTAAGTGCTTTTTTCTAAATATTGTTACTAGAAGATAATCATGGAATTTCAAATTATTAAAAAAAACATAAGAAATGTTTAAGTGAGGTTGAAACAATGATTATTTGAGCCACTGACAAATTTCCTTTTTCTTCGATATATTAAGAGTGGGGGGAACTTCAGGAGCTATGTATGGACAAAACTTAAATCTGATTTATGCAAATTCATTCTTAAAATGATATGTTAATTATTTTCCATTTGTGTTGGTCCTCTGGCACCCTCAGAGTTGTTGCTGATATTCATGCAGTTCTTTGCATTGTCCTAAAGTTAGTGGGTGAATTAATAAATTATGTGAAATATTGTGTTCTTTAATCTTCATAGAGCAAAATCTGTGATGCTGGTGATAAAGCTACTAATTTATTTGGAGTTTTTTTCATTATATGGAATAGTTCAAGCAACAGGTTTTCAGATGAGCTCTGCTCATCCTGAAGGGCAATGCTGCTTTGTCGTTACCTTGTGAAGGTGGGAGATCAGATAGGATGCTTGAGAAATGTACATTTTGATGGTGACGTTGTAGATGGGGGCATTATCAATAGGGGAGAAGAGTTGTCAAGTAATTTTTTTTATGTTAGCATTTTATGAATTACTTGACAGACAAAAAGGTAAGCTTCTGCTAAACTGTTTCTCAGCAAAGTTTTTGTTTTCTTCATTTTAAAGACTAAAATGTAAATTCAGGTTTAATCATTTTCATGATTGTTTTAAAATCTTTCTTCATAATGCATGCTTTTCAGAATGCAATCCCAGAGAATATTTTTGGTAGAGATTCAGTACTGTTGTTGTCCTTCCCTTTACAATCCACAAGTATGTCTGCATTTTTCAGCTTACCTCACAATCAACATTATGGGTCTTTTTCTGCTTATAGAATGTTTATTCTCTGAAAAATGCTTCATTCTGTTCTTTGCTATAATAAAAGTCTTTTCTAACAGATAGCAAAGTAAATGGACATAAGGAGTGGGATCCTTACTGAGATAGCTAAAATTAATTTTAGAGTAACAGAGGTGAGCCATGAAATGGGGTGCAATGCATGCCTTTTGTACTGTAGTGAAGCATTTGGACAATACGATGTTGGAGCCTTATTCTTGCTCTGTAATTTACCTAATTATGAATTCTCTCCTTTTTTAACAAAAGGAAACTCAGATGTTCTCTGCCAATCTTTTTTGTATTAGCTTGCAATTAATTAAATTTATACAGGTTGTTTTATTCAGATCCTCTGCCTTTTTTATAAATCCAATTATTTATTGCTTCATTGCTTTGCAAGTTTTTTCCTGCTGTAAGCATTCTTCTCAAACCAGGAGATGTAACTACAGCTTTAATAATGTCTTTCAGTGTAATGGATTATAAAAGATTCTGAAGAAATTGGTACAAGCAAAGTTATAATTCTTTGTGCTATTTTTCTTTGCTTATCTAATGACAGCTCTTTCTGCAGAATAGACAAGCTTTTATATCTCTCTACAGCGTTATCATGTGACTGCCTTACTATAAGCATATTTCTTGATAATTTCTCAATATTAGGGAACAGCCTTTGGTCTAGAATAAAGGGCTAAGGACTGCATAAATGGCAAGCCAATTTACTGAGGATTTTTCTTTGTCTACACAGCCTGCCTTTTTAACCCAAATGTGCGGTTTTTTGTCACAGGCATTTCATTTTGGAGTTTTGAATTTAGTTTCTTCTGAGGCTTACCAGCTTTTGTGATGCCAAGACCTTAAAAAAAGATAGGTATAGAAAAACCCAAAGCAGCAGCAGCAGCAACAACAAAATTAAAACAGGAACAAAGAAAGTTTTTCTGCCTGGAAACTTTGTAAACTAAATGAGAGACAAATTGATAAATACAGTTAAGAATGAACAAAGACAAGATGACAATATTGATATAGAAAAAAAAGAGGGGGTCAAAATTGGTTCGGTAATTTGTTGCAACCTCTTACATTCTCATATTCTTAGTGTGTTTTTATTGACTCATTAAAGCATGTGGCATTAAATGAAATCTGTTTTGCATTTACACCAGAGAGATCTGGTGTTTACAGGAAAAAATAGCTCCCAAAGGAAGGACTGTGTCTTCAAACCTTTTGGTTTTCCTCCTAAGATCATATCATTCATGGTTAGCTTGTACTCAAATCATTCTAATGTCACCTTCTTCTCAATTTCATTTGTTCCTAGGAGAATATGGATCAAGGTAAAAAGACATCAGTGTGATCATACAGCGTGTGATAATGAGGAGGAAGAAACCTGAGCTGAGAATGAGGCATCTGTGAAAGTGGTTCTCAGCTATGCATGAATCATTGGAAGTCAAAGTCTGTTGGAAAGGACTTCAGGGGTTATCCAGCCTAAACTTTGGGCACAGCTGGGCTGTGGCCATCCCTAGGTCACGTCTCTCAGGACTCTGGTCTTGAATACTTTTAAGGATGTGGAGATTCCATAGCCTCCATGGGCAACAAATCAAGAGCTGTATTACTTTTCTAGGGAAATGCTGACTTGCTAATGTTTAGCCTGAAGCTCTCAAGTGTCAGTTTGTGGCTGTTTCACCTTGCTTAGCTGGCTGCAACAACTGAGAATTTGGCTTCCTTGTCTTTGTGGTTCTCCTTCAGGGCAGCTTGCCCCTCTTCACCAGACTCAACAAGGCCATCAGCCTTAACCTTTTCCTCGTGTGTCATGGGATCTGGTCCCCTGACCATTGTGACAGTCCTTTGCTGGACCTGGCCACACTGCTCTTGTGAGTCTGCAAAAACTAGCTCTGTAGTATGTCAGGCTCATCACTGCAGAGTGTAAGATGGGAATAACCCGTTCTTTGGGCCCTCTTGGTAAATGATGCTCAGGGTGGAGTTTGCCTCATTCATGACAAGAGGGCACTGCTGGCTGCCGTTTAACTTGGTGTCCCCTGTCAGTGCTGAGACCTGTTGTTGACTGCTGGTCTACACTGCAGTTACATTGCTGAAAGTGTAAAACCTTGTCCTTGTCTGTGTTGAACTTCACGAGGTTCATGATGCTCAGTCCTCGAGTTTGCTGAGGTTTCTGTCAGTTGAAGTTCTGCTGTTTATGTCACACATTTCTTCTGCTTCAGTGTCATCTACAAGTTTGCTAAGGATACAGTCCAGGTAGATCAGAAAAGTGTTATACAGTGATTGGAAGGGATGTAAGAGACCAGCAAGAGCAAAAGGATGATAATTCTGACATTAATAACATGAATATGACCCTTATGAGACCTACTTAGGTCATCTTTTGAATGTACAGGAGAATAGTTACTGCTACTTTTTCCCAGGCACTTGGAAAAACTAGCTTGGGTCTGCTTAGGACAATATTTATTGTAGGCAATAAGCTAAAGATCCTGATCCCTATCCATAGGTTCTGATATGGTTTACTGTGTTTCAGAGAAACCCAAACTCAGTCTTGGGCAAGTATTCCTTAGTGAGTTCTATCCCAAACAGCTCACTAATCTTCAGAGCAACTCGGAAGTCCTGTTTTCTCTGATTTATGCTCTACCCAGTCTAGCTAGCCATCTTCTTGCTATTTTACCTCAGTTTCCCTTTATTTTTTTTTTTTTTTTTAACTCTTACCACCAGATTTCCAGAAGTCTCATGAGTAACTCCGTCCATTAGGATGTGGAGGATGTGATTAATATGGCCTTAGTCTCCTCAAGTTCAGGAGGCAGTTGAACATTCTCTTGCAAGCTAGACAAGTTGTTCTGCCAAGTTGTTGTGTGAAGAGAGGGTAGTGTCTTCTGTCTTTAGGGTTCTAGTAGTTTTAAATATGGGAGTGGTTGCCCCTACTCAACAGTAAGGATTCCTGGACACATAAAGCAATTCACTGCACTCTTGAGGCAAGTGTCTAAAATTTAAAGATAAGATTTAAAACTGCACTCCTGCCCCTCTTGACCTGGTAAATACAGTGAGGTAAGTGTATTAATAATTATGTTGAAATAATTTTATTATTTCAGAAATAGGAAATCTGTTAAATCTTTCCAAACTTGGTCATGAGTCCTTGAGTTAGCATTATGTTCTCTTGTACTCTTCCATTCAAAAGTGTTAAAACTTACAGCTGACCTGAAATGTAGCAGTTATCATATAGGTAAGAATCTTGTCTTCAAGCTTAAATTTTAAACCTGTGAGAACTCAAGGGAAAAAGTATTCATCTGTACAACTTTTCAACATTTCAGCCCTGTTTCTGAGGGAGGCTATTCTATGATTGTCAGAATAAGATAAGTAAGTAACCAATATATATTTTCCCCATAATTGTTGAAATTAAAGAACTTTTTCTGTTTTGTATCATTGAAGCATTCTCCTCTCGGTGGAGGAGAAAAACCAAAAAGACATTCAGTAGCTAGCTGTATACCAGAAGTACAGCTTTGATTGCCAGAGCACTTGTGAAACAAGCCTGTGTTTTACAGCTCTTCTGGACAAAGGAGATGCCTTCAGAGTAGATGCTGATTATAGTACATTTGTTGTAAAAGATTGAAATTCTAGTGTAAACTCCCAGATGATTACCTTCCTAAGAAACTTTATTATCTGTCCCTGTGTAGGCGTAAACGTTTGCAAATTAACCATTTACACTTTTCTTCTAATGAGATACTGTCATTTGTTCTCTCTTTCTGATGCAGGGCATATGTGCCAAAAGTTTCTCTGCAGGCTCACTTGCTATCAGCTGGTTTAACAAAAATGTGCTCTTCAAAATTTTTCTCTTTATAAACATAGTACTTGTTTTTCTAGGGTAGTGATTCAGTGGCATTATAGTATAATTTTTCGTAGTACCACAGCAGACAGTGAGAAGATGCAAGTTTTGAGTGTGTGCAGTTAATTAGATGAAATGTATTTTGACAGACACCTAGTAATTAGACTTTAAAATTTATTTTCTTTTGCATTTAACTATGTTTTATTTCAGCTCTTTGCTGAGAAGCTTTTCATTTGCTGTTAGGAGTTTGTTTTACTGAATTTCACTGAATTTCACTGTATTTCATGAAGAGATATAAGTCAAGTCATTATGAGCTTAAATTTGCAGAGCTGTCAGTGTATTTTTCTGAAATTATTTCCAAGCTTAGAATGCTACATGATTATGGAGTGACTGGTTTTAAGAGACAGTTTAGGCACAGGGAATAAGCTCAGATTGCATGTGTAGCTAACCATGCTGCTCTACTATGATTTATGCTGCCAGTGCTACTTGGCACATGACTTGTGTTGAAATAAACAAAGAAATATAGTGTTTTACTACATCCACCTTAAGTTATAGAAAACCCTTCCACTGAAGTATATACTTAAATGTGTTTCCACAGTTTGACTGAGTTGTTTCATAGAGGAGATCAATAATCTTCTATTGTTGCTGTTCCTTTTCCTTCCCCAATACTTGTTTTGTGTAATTGGTACTGAAACTGTTCAGTTATACTGATGATTTAGTTACACTAAATTTTTCCTATTTAATGCACTTTATTTAAAACCAAAAACCCTACTGCATGGAGGACTTGTTCTTCTTACCTGCTTTCCCTTAAGTCCCGACATGAAAATTACCTGTGTGAAGATTATTTTTACTCTGAAAGAATTGATTTTTAAGATTGTTCTCACACAACATGTCTCCCCAGAGTTTTGTGAGGTGTTCATCATAACATCCTCTCTCAAGCTGTAGCCTAACTTTTGGGAATGTGGTTTTTCTTCTGCAAGTACACACTGTGTTAATATTTTACTATATCGATGGACAAATGGGAGAAAATGGGAGAAACAAAATAAAGGGTATGTAGTGAAGCTCTTAATCTTGAACTCATTCCTTGAAATACCAAGTTTTCTTTGCACACTTACTCTGTCAGCATTATTAGGCTCCCCTGTATGGTTATGCCTGGCTTTATGTTTTTGTGAACACTAAACATGAATGGAAATTTAATGACTAATGGATTAAAAGATAGATAAGGAGCTACATGCTAAACTGCCTCTTCACTGTAACCAGCCCCCTGCCCATTTTCTCTCTCCACTTCACTTTGGACCACTGAAGGACCAGTGCTCATGAGACATGTATCTCATGCCTCAGGCTCTTGCATTGGATCAGCTGGCTTTGTTGCTGTGATCCAAATCTTTTTATCATCTCTTTCATGTGTATTTTTTTAATTTCTTGATCAGAAATCATGGTAGTTAGAGTACATAATGAATTTATGGTTTGAGATCTTGCAAAATCTTTCTACTCTAGCAGTTCTTGGAGAACAAAACAAATGTGCCTGTAAATGCACAGTATCTCCTTTGAGTTACTGTGGGAGCTGAGCGCAAGGACTGGTGAAGAACAAGGCTGGCAGAGAAGCAGCTCTTCTGGGAGTGAAAATAATGCTAGGCTTTACTTAAGAAACTCTGTCTGAAAATCTTTCCTGAGATTTTTGTAGCGAGCTTTTCCTGAACAAGCTGAATCAGTGGAGCTGGAAGGATCCTCACCATGTTTTTCTGCTAGGGAGGAGTGAAAATAGAATATGTTGTCTGAGCCATAATGGCTGCATGGAGGGAAAAAACTGAATTGTACCTGTGGCATTTTTTAACTATCCCAATACACAGATATGAATGTTAGTACTGCTCTTGATGTTGGGGAGGTGGGGGGGTTTTGTGTTTTTTGTTTGTTTTTGTTTGTTTGTTTTTGTTTTTGTTTGCTGGTTGGTTTGCTTTGTTTTATACACATGTTCTTCTGGAATCTCAAATAAATTGTTTATGTGAAGTGCTCATTTTGGGAGTTTTGGTTGGTCATTTCAGTGTTTTTCTTGCTGGTTTTATTGGTTTTTTTTCCTCTGATAGTTATTTCTTCTTGTTATTCATATCCAGACACAACACCAGTATAGCAATGAGAGATATCATACACATGGTAATAGCCTTACATTTGTTTCTTCATTATTTTTCACTGTTCTTGACTGTTGCTCACTTGTAGGGGGAAACCTGAAGCAAGTAAAGGAAGTGCTCAGAAAACATACTTGATTGTACACTTAGAAATCAGCAACTTGTTTGTAACAGACATGTTATGAACACCAGGATTGCATCTATGTCAGGGTTTTGTGAGATACTGTCTTTGCTGGCATGTCTTAGTTCTTGTAGGAGAGAGGGAATTCAGATGTAGCCACTGAAAAATAGAACACAGTTGATGACATCTTAGTATTGTTGTTATAACCAATATGCATTTAGAACATTTATTCATTAAACCCTCAGTTTGTATAGGTCAACACTCTTATTTTTACATAAAAATGCAAATTAGAAAAGTGTAACTGTGGAAATAACGTAACTGAAATATGTCCCGTAGCTGACTACAGGAAACATTGTTATCTGACAGTAAATATCCACATGACTCTAAGAGTAAGGTGGGTGTGTGATTTAGGTTATGTCCTTAGATGTCAAGTTTTACCAGTTTTTGTTGTAACAGGAATAGAAAGACATGACAAAATTACTAGACAGCTGGCAGCTACACTAGGCTGCCATGAATGTTCCTTTGTCAAGCAGAATAGTCTTTGAAGGAATACACCAATGTAAGCAATTTTGCATTTGCTTTTCCTCCAGAAAACAAAAATTCCTACCCCTAGCATTGAGACAGTTTGTCACTATTTTTACTCTCTGTATAAATGCAGTTTTACAGTCATATATCTTCATTAGATTTTAGAACTTAGGTCTTTGCCAGCCATTCTTTGTTTTCACATTCTGTGTTTCAGCAAAGCAAGGTACTGTCTGAATTTTAGCTGACAAATATTTTTGAGAGTAAAACCACCAGAAGCTTGTGTATGTCTTGATAGCTAACATTTAGGAAAATTATAAAATAGCAAGTAGTACGTTTCTAACAGATGCCTAGCTCTGGCTGGAGTTGCATTTAGTATGTACCTTTGATTTCTGAGTTCCTACTCAGATTTTCTTCTTTACCTGTTTTTATTTATTTAATTCACCAAGGTATGTGAGTCCTTTTATCTTAATCTGGGTTTAACCATAGCTTTTCGATGAATTAAGTTTTGTTGTTGTTTTGCTGTTTCTGAAAGCTGCTGTTAGCCTGTTTCTCCAAGTTAGTTTCCTTTTAACTTTTAATCAAGCCTTTCTTAAGAAGTGATGTCTGCTGGCAGTGTTTTCAGTGTGGTCACTTTCAGTGAGGGACATGATGTCTCTAGGATTTATTCCTTTAGCAGTTCTATTTTATCTTCTTTTTAATAGGCTAATTCATTTCTGTGTCATTTTCCTTTTGGAAGTCACGTACAGATGTGGTGAATTTTTTGGCTTTTTTAACTACTGTAGGGATATTGAGTCTGAATACATTATTAGTGTGCCTTTCAATAGAAGAAAAATTGAATAAGATCCTACACACACTCGGGGACTGCATCTCTAATGGTTCCCCCAACCAGCTCTCCATGAGATGATTATTGTAGTGCTAAAAGTTTCTTCTCTGGTTTGTGTCCTAGTGTGATGCTTCCTGATACTCACGGGTATCTGCCATTACAATTGTATTTCCTTCCCTCATTGCCTCTCTGACTTCTCTTAGCAGATCATCGGTGGTAGCAGTCCATGAAGGCAGTTGCTAATACAAAGTTGCCTTGAGCTCTTACATTTGGATCCAGGAATACTAAAATTTTCCTTCTTACAAAACTTTGGTCAAAGGGCAGTGTACTCCCCTGGACTCTCACTGCAGACACCTGAGAGCTGAGACTTTCTGCTTAGAAAACTTAATTCTATCTAATACCGTGTTGTCATTCCATTGAGAGAGCAATGTATCAAGCTCCAAGCCTTTTATAACTGGTCCACAAGATCTGGCATTTCACAGGAACAGGATGTAATTACAGAATACTCCAAGTGTGTCCGTATTCCGTCACAATTGATTATCCCTTTTTCTGAACATGAACTCCTGCTTTGGTGGTGAAAAAATGTACACACCGTGGACATCTCCAGAGCTCTTCTCTACTGTAGTCATGTATTTGTTGATTTTTGTCATCCTGCTGGAATAGTACAGATATCCAAAGGGTGTATGTGGTAAGAGTGAATTGCATCACTAATTGAAATTAACAGGAATCCCTGGCTCTTTTTATTCAGCCATCTGTTGGCCTCCATGCTCCACTTAACTCTGCATGTATTTGTTCAGAGTATTGTCCATTCAGGTTGCTGTAGTACAGCTAGTAATAATTGACTGGTATTTTAATGCTAATCTGCACTATTCAGCTCCTGGGTCCAATTGCTTATTGTTGAGCGGATAGAGAATCAATGGTGATTTTTCTCCACCTCTCCCCTGGATTATATGTACTACATTGTAGCTATTTGAATGTAAAAGATATTGCACTGTTCCAAGGATACGATGCTATTATTGTGCTCTTGGCTACTGACTCTTAATATAGAGTTTTTGTGATGGAATAGAACACATTTTTATGAAACGTGGTACTTTGAATAGGTTTTGTTGTTTAGCCTCAGTTTAAAGAGATAGTATTTGTAGTAACAGCAAAAACATTCAAATAATATATTTGGCTTTCATATGTAGGTAGAACTTTATCTATAGCCAAAATCAGCTCTTTGGCAGAATTTTTTTTTTCCTGGTGAAATTCATAGGGTTTAGTCATAAAAATGTTTTTACCATCTAGCTTTGTAGATTAGTTTTATGAAGTGCCACTTAGTAAAAAAATAATTCAGGAAGAAGTTTGTTGAAATAATTTTGCTTGGAATTAGACAGCTAATTCTATTTATTGCACTGATAAGTTGTTGCACTGAATGTAGAATTGTTTTGCTTTCTTCCATGGGGGAAAAGTAACCTTAAAATAAGACAGGGAAACACTGGTTTTATGTATAAGATCTATGGGTCTTTGTTATAAAACAGTAATACTTGGCTTTTATGTGGTCCTTAACTTAATCAGTAGTTTTGGTAACAATGAGGTTTATGTATTAAGTGATTATAATAACATAATCCACGTGTTGGCCTAACCACAGATGTAAATACCCTAGCTGGAGTGAAAAGAACCAGGTGGGACAGAGGGAGGAAGGTGAGTCTTACTGTTCTCGTTCTTACACTGCTGTAAGACTGTAACACCACATCAGGTTTAATCTTAGTGACTTGAAACTGTGTTCTGTAAAAGTGTATGATCAGTGCATTTATTCTGGTTCAATTCCCTGGCATCTAAAATGCTGAGAAGACTAAATTTATGGTGTGTGTTTACCTATGTGCATTTTAGACTTTGTCTCCAAACTGTGGTGCTCCAGCTCCCCCAAACATACAAGTGTAGAGGGGCTCCTGAATTTAGTGACTCTTTCTTGGTTGAGATGCCTGCCATTCAGGCTTCTGCTCTCAGAATTTTGTCAGCAGTCTACCTAATAGTAAATACATTTCTGTGTTTACATTTTTATTCAATGTAATTACATGGCTGAATTTTGACTTCATAGCTCTAGAGTATATTATTCCCGGTAGATTATGAGAATTCCAGGTGTAAGGAACGCAACAAAGTGGCAGGAAGTTCAGTGTGGAACAGTGACATTGCTTGACAAGGTAGGCTTGTTTTTACAAAAATGTTATGAAACACTGAAATTTTGGCTTTACTAATAGTTACAGAGTGGGGAAATTTGTTAAAAATGTGAAATGTTAAAAATGTAAAATGAAACTTGTACAGGCTGGACTTCTCATTATAGAATGATGAACAACTAATTCTTCCTATTATAGTTAGTTTTAGTACTGCTGCTACTATGGAATATCTGGCTGATGCACCTGAAACTTGTACAGTCCAGAAGAAAATGAGAGCTAAAGCTGTAACTTCTATTTTTTGTATTTAAAAATCTGTACCGTTACTTTTATAATAATTAGATACTTTTATTTTCAAAAGGATATCACATACTGTTATTGGACTGTTTCAAATGCTGAAATTGTGCCTGAGTACTATGCATTTGAGCGTGATAAGTGTTCCTGAATTTTCCCAGGGCATGTGTGTTATTCATAACTTTTTGAATACTGAGGAGTAAAATACAGATTCATTGTTTTATGGCATAAGGAAGTATTTTGGTTATTTTCTTTTCAAATATTTACTTCAGCAAAAAATGATGGAATGAATAATAGATATCAGAGGTGGAAAATAAACTTATTAAGGTGTCATTTGCACATTCATGAGTATGGCATAAAAATATCTTGTATATTTATCTGCTTTGTTACATTGTAAATTCCTAGCTGTTTGAGCTACATACTTTTTACCATGTTTTTTTTATAGCCTAATAAATATCAACATACGAAAGTTTTCCTTGGCATCCCATTTATTTTTTGTTCTAACCTCAGACTATTATTTCTAATAATTGTTTTGTCCTGAATAACACACCATGTTTCTTTGTATATATCATACAGGAGTAATCCTTTTCTTCTATAATCATCTTATTTCTCTTTGTTCTCTACGATAGCTTGCTTCTTTTGTGTTCCTTTTTTTAGGGTTTGGTGCTTCACAGAACTTTTCTGTTTTTCTGATGACTAAAGAACTAAGTTTTAGCTTCATTCATTAATTAGTGAAACTCTGAGAAGAAAAAGATACATACTGTATCTTTCCAGTAGTGAAATACCATTGTTACTGATAGAGACCTGTGGGGGCTCAGGTTGGACATGCTGGATTCACCCTGCTTGCATTTCAAGCTACAGTCGTGAAATAGAAAGCTTTTGGAAGTATCCTCTGTGAGGAGGATTTTCTTTGTGAATATACTAATGTTATAAAAAAAAATTTGGAAATTGTGGACTGACAATAGTAAAAGTTTGTCCATGAATCATTGTGATAATCAGATACATGCCATGGTTTTGGATGCTAGTACAACAGCATTTGTGAAGGAGTAGAAATTTTCATTGGCAAAACTTGAACCTTTTCATAATTGTATGTCTCTCCTGGGAAATTTTTTCACTACTTGAAAAACAGCTGAGGTCCCCTCTAGTCTAGGGGCTTTGTAGAAGCCTGAATGAAGCTAAAGGAACTTTGGATCATGAACTATCCATTTGCTGCAAGAAAGCAGATTTTTTTTTTTTGAATGAGTCCTTTACCATAAACCGTTAAACAACCCTCAGCATGTTAATAACCTAAGCAACAAGTTCCCTCAGCAGGTTGCTCTCCTAGCAATTTGACATGATTATTATGAAATCATATAGCCACGTAACCATGTAGCCTCACTTTCTTTTATTCTAAAATGTAAAGTCAAAATCTACATCACAAAACTGAAAATATTTCATAGTATAAATTTTTTTTTCTTCAGTTGATAAGGGTGATGGAAAATATGTGAGTAAAGTGATAGGTGACCATGCTTTTAGAAAGCAATTAAAAAAAATTATTTTTGTCTTACTCTGCTGTGAACATTGTAATGCTCTGTTAAAACCAAAAAGCATAACTGTTCCCTGAAACAGCACACAAGATTTGTGATTACTTTGAGAACTATTGATTTTAAAGTTCTTGAAGAGTGTCTGTAATCAGCATAGGTGATGACTTCTTAATTAGACTAGTCCTGTGAGAATTTGGCTCCCCATACAGTATGTTTATGAATCTAATCAACCAGGCAGTGAAAAAACCAATTATAGATACTATCTTTATTTTTTTAACTCACAAAGGAGCAAGAATTGCAATACTGGAGCTCTTGCTTCTGTGATAATTAAAACATGGATCTGAATGAATAGAAATAAAAAAATAAATATAAAATACTGCTGTGAAGAAGTCAGTTCATCACAAAATAAGGTCCTTAGCAGCTAAGAGAAGCAAGGCAAGGAAGTAACAAACTCTTGGACTGTGCCAAGACTGTGCCATAAAATCCAAGCTACCTGCTGGACTAGTGTGCATCAATTTCATTTTTTTTCTTTGGGGATTTCTCAAGGCACAACAAGTAATTTTTGAGAGTTTTTGGTTTTGTCATGGCAGGTCAGTCAGTCTGTTGTCTAGATTAAAAGAGGAAAACAAGTATTGTCTAATACCAATTCATGTCCTTGGATTTGGCTTGTTTCTTATTGACATGCATGTGTTATGAATTTGTCATTAGTTGTCCTTTGTGTATAAAGCAATTTGTAGTGAAAATAGCTAGAAACAGTAGTTAGATTCAACAGTACCCACATCTGGTATTTTTTCCATTTGTTTTTTAAACAGGTTAGTTGTTCATTCATCATGCATTTATGATTCCCAAGATTTCAAGCTCTGTGCTTGCTATTCCACCTGTGTTGGCAATTAAATTGTGTATTGTATTCTGTGAACACCTCGCTATAGTTGTTGTGGATGTTAGTCTGCCTGGTGACTAACATCTGTCTGTGGTTCAATTATTGCCTTTTGCTTCCTTTGGGAAGAGGTTTGTGCATGTGTTTTTTCTTGTCATTGATAGAAAAGACTTGGGCTTTGTTTTTGCACTATGATTATGTGGAAATGTTGAGTTCATTAAATGCCTGTGAGAAACTTCTGATGAGTCTAGGTAGGTCAGGAGCTAGGGGCTTTTACAACTAGAAAACTTAGGTTTTGCACAAATAAATCTATCCCACAGGGCAGGCATTTCTACTTCACTTTTGGAGTTGAGTTGTTAAGTTCTTTTATTCCAGACCTCTTTTACAGCCTCGTAGCTCTATTTAAGCTACACCACTCACTGGTTGCCTAAAGACTGAAATCTGGCACTCAATACTGTGCCAGGTGCAGAGCAGAGGAGACAAAATTTACATTCTCACATGATTTACCTTAGTAAAGGTAAAGTAAGTAGCCATAATCCACCTATGAATCTTGCCTATGAGTGATTTTCAATTATATATATATATATTTTAATTACTGAATCAGTAGAAAGTTGTACAGTAGGAAGTGATGTCAGAAGGCCACCTGGGACTTTCAAAGGTGAGGGTATTTATTACTTTTTTCCCTGGTTTACATCTTCATGTTTCCCTTTCCTTATTTAGCAGTGATTTTTGTGAGGGACTATTGGCAGTAGTAGGGCAGGTATCCTCCAGGCTTACTGGGTCTTTTGGGAAGGCCCACCAGAACATCAGTTGTGGGTGTATAATACTCTTTGCCATATTCGAAGCAGTTTAATAGTTTTTTTCTTAATCATATGAGAAGAATTTGGATAAAATAAGGATATGCCTCCTAAAAGTTGGAGAGAGACTTTTAGAGTTTACAAAATACCTGGTATAACAGGATGTGTTGGAAAGTGGTTATTGTGAGCAGAAGTGTTTATGATTAACAAAAAGACACCTGCTGGCAGCTCTAAGATTTAGAGGTATTTTCTTAATGTGACAAGATCTGCCGATATGTGATGTTAGGCAAGATGCAGCCACAGGATCATGAAAACTACATCCATAAGGGGATGACTCCCTGCCATGCTTGCTCTCTGGCCCATTGACTGGACTCTGGCCTGGAGGGCAGTAGCATGCTTTAGTACGCAGACTGCGTAGGGATTTCTGATTGGCATTCTGGGTAGCTTTGGTTTAGTGCTAACTATGTTAGGAGGTGTTTTTGTTTTTTTTTTTCATTTGCTGGGTTTGGTTGTTGGTTTTATTTTCCTTTTCTGAAGGATCTATTTTTTTTTTTTTCTCTGAGGTTTTACATCTCAGCAGGGACCTGGAAGATGATGATCATTTTCTTTCTCAATTCAGTTCCATTTCAAGTGAACTGTAATAGAGGGACAATTTTCAGCCTCTACAAATGACGTGGAAAATGCTTGATGATGTATCTTGGGGATATTTACTTAAGTGCAGAACAGTGATTGGGTTTTGAGATGATGAGCTTTGAGTTGCAGAACTTGATGTCTGAAGTAATTAATGACAAAAAAATGGGATCCTTAAGTGTATTTTAGCCAGCATGTACTGCTTCAATGAGGCAGAGTGTATTGGAAAAACATGCGTAAGCAGCAGAGAACAAATGCTATTTAGATAGTGGAAAGGAATCTACAGAAATACATGTTTCTCCTATGAACTTTACCTCAAATCATTCCAATTTGCACATCTCTAGAGATGTTTTCTACCTAATCGCTTAAGAATCTGCGTGGATATGTGATGGTTGTTCTGTACAGTTTGTTTGTAGTTTATTACGTGCCCTCTATCTGCTTCTGCTGAAAGGGACATAGCTAGAGCATTGTAGAAGAGGGCTGCCTTCCTTCAGATGCTAAGAAATATTGAAAATCATGGTGAGGAAGGGGTGACTGTTCCTTGCCAGCAAGCAGCTCCCCATATTTGCCTGGGGAATGGCTTTGGTAGGCTGTGTGGAGCAGGTAGTCAGAGACTCCCTGAGCTGCTAGAAAGGCTTAAAACAGGCAGTAAGATGGGCTTTTCAGATGCAGGCAGGCTTCTGTGGGTTCAGTTTTTAAAGACGGTTAGAAATGTCTTCTGGAAGATTGAAAAAGAACTGCCTGGGTTTTGGTACAAACCATATGCTTGCCAGAATTTCAGGCTTGGTCTGAGACCAGTACAAAGAAACTTGAAGTGTAGGGATGGGGGAAGATCACTATGTGCAAAATGTTTCATTCTGCTTACCCTTTAGAACCAAATTCCTTATTCCAAGATTTCATTCTTCATTCAAACTAATTTTCAAGAAAATAGTGCTGCATCAGTTTATAAGAATTTATTGTACTTGATGACTTCAGCTTAAAGCAGTAGTGTGGGTAAATCCACAGAATGGATTTTGGATTCTGGCAAATTTGAGTGACCATTGCAGTGTGCAGCAACACACTTACAGAAGAAGCAGAAGCAAATGCCAGCCATTGTTTAAATTACAGGGCTTACCTTTTCCCCTTTTTGATTTGTTTTGTTTTGTTTTGTTTGGGTTTTTTTGGTTTTTTTGTTTTGTTTTGTTTTTTCTTAAGATCTTAACAGCCTTTTTCAATTTTAGGGAAGCTCCCCTGCTCTTCAAAAGTCAGCTACTGGAAAAAATTTAGAAACAAACTGGTGATTGTATTTTCATGTTTTCAGTGGCCAAATAGTATCTTGAGTTTATGAAGTGTAGAATACCTCAATGTAGCAGTGGTTGAAATGCTGGTATTCCTTGAGTATTTACTAGGAAAAAGGTCTGAGAAGATACACCTTGCTTGCACATAAGTAAAATGGAGCTGGGTTTGTTTTTTTGTTTATTTGGTTTGTTTTTGTTTTTGTTCTTTTCCTGAGAAAGGTGAAAATAAAAGTTTCAGCTAAAAATGTTTTTGTTCCTCTGGCAGTTTCTTTATAAAGACTTTTCTTAACACTGGCCATTCACTTTAGGAACTTAAGGTATACATATTGTCTTGAAAAGTATGTTGCACAATTTTTCTAGAGCAATTATAGTATTGTGGTTTAGTTTAATTAATGTAAAGGCAGTATAATAGTGTAATGTATAATGTAAACGGTGCATAATCTCTTTCTAGCAGAGAAAAGAAGTTATGCTGTGGAGATTTTGTGAATATAGGATACTGAATTGTGGACTGAAAATGTTAAATGAGAGAGGCTGGTTCTGGTCAGACAGTGCCTTGAATGTTTCTTCTGTTGTGGAAATTGGATTGCCTGAAGAATGAACTTAAATGTTTTGATTCAACTTTAGGACAACATTTTCATTATATTTGCATCTTAGACATGCACAAACTCCAGCTGTACTTCCCTTAGCTTGTTAGGTAAGACTTTGTCAGTTTAACAAGGAGGCAGACTAGGATAGGCAGTCACCTGAATGTGGCCGATGCTACTTCTGGGTGGCACCATCACGGATAGCAAACCTTATTTCCTCCTGGTGGAAATAATAGTACAGAAGCAATAGGCTCTCTGTCTTACTTCTAAGCTATCCCAAGTTTATTTTATTGTCATAAGGAAACAAGCACCAGATTCTCTGTGACCTAGTGAAGTTTATGCACCCTGCCACTGGTTATGTATCCTTCATCCTGTGTTATACTTTCTTTTGGTTCTGCAGATGTAGACTCATAAACAGTTCTAACTCAGAAATACCTCAAAAATCCTCCCTTTCTTTTTCTTCTGCTTTTACTCCTTCCTTGATTTTAGAAAAAGGATCATTTGAGCAGCCTCCTGGTGACTCAGCCTGGAAGACACCTAGGTTTAAATGAACTCAGCATAAAAATAATAAGCTACTGATGATTTTAATTGAGAAAAAAAATCTAGCTGGATTCGTAGGTGGAAAAAATTGTTTCAGGGGGAGGTAGAATGGCTCCCTGTTGCCGTGTTAGGAATGAAGGTCTGTAATAGGATACAGCATTTGGGGACAGGAAGGTATGTGTAGTACTTCTTCCTAACAGCTTGCTGGATATCACTGGACAACTACGTACTATGAATTCTTGAATTCATGAACTCAGAGAACTGAATTTTCTTTAGTTAAATATTAATTTAAATGATAGATTAATATTCTATTCACGAAGTGTTGAAATAGAACATAAAAGAAGGTTATGGATGAGTTGACATAACATTTAAATTGTAAAACAGTCATCGTGTAAGTAGGAAATGCAAAATGAGAGATACAGCTCACTTCATAGAGAAATTCAAACTCTGAGAATTTTTTTCATATTTTGAGTGATATGCAATGCCTGTTTTGTACAGTGAATGAGGATGGCAGGGATTGAGATTTATTAATGGCAAAATCTACGAGGACTTGGAAAACAGATGGTACTTTGAAAAAATTACACAATGAAATCCAAGTGTTCACATTATGAAAAAATTATAGTGTAAGGCAATTGAAAAAAAAAAATCACAGAGTACTTATTCCTAGTAATACTTTTCCCTAGTTTATTTAAGATTTTTTTTCACAACTAATTGAGCACTAATGTTGCTGATGAATATGAGAGTAATTACTTTCAAAGCAACAGACCTAATGAGAATGTAGTGGTTCAGCTGCTCATGAAGTTGGCTCTATGCAAGACCATAGTGGACTGTAACAAAACACTGTGTAGACACCTTAATTCTCAGTGTAGGAGAGAAGCCACACCTGGCTTCCCTATTTTGAAATAAGATGTGTTCATTCTTAAGAGAATCACAGAGTAGTTGAGGTTGGAAGGGACCTCTGGAGATTGTCCATCACAACTTCCCTGCTTGCAGCAGGGGTGACATTTAGTAGTTTGCACAGGTCTGTATCAAGTCATTCTTTGAGCTTATACAAGGATGAAGATTCTGCAATCAACTTTGGTGACATTTTCCAATGTTTGCCCAATCTGACAATAAGAAAGGCTTTCCTGATGTTTAACTGCAATTTCCTGTATTTCAGTTTGTGTCCATTTCCCTCTGTCCTGTGACTGGGCACCATTAGCCAGTCTCTCTCTTCCTTTTTGTGTCCCCTTAAGTATTTCTAAACATGGATAAGATCCCCCTGAGGCTTCTTTTCACCATACTGAATGCCCCTATCTGTCTCAGCTTCTCATACAAAAGATGCTTTTGTCTCTTAATCATCTTTGTTGCCCTTCGTGGAACTTTCTTCTCTGTGCTCTCTTGTACTGGGGAGTTTGGGGCTGGAGTCAGCTCTCCAGATGTTTCTCACTAGTACTGAACAGAGGGAAAGAAGCACCACTTTTGACCTCCTGGAGAGGTCAAGTTGCTGTGAGCCTTCTTTGCTGTGAGGGCACACTGCTGGCTCATGGTCAGCTTGTCTACCAGGACCCTCAGGTCCCACTTGGAGAAGGTGCTTCCCAGTGATTTGGCCCCCAGCCCATCCTGGTGCCTGGTGTTCCTCCACAGGTACAGGACTTTGCACTTCGCCTTTGTTGCATTTCATGCCTTTTGCTCTTTTCTCAGCCTGTAAAGGTTCCTCTTAATAGCAACACAACCCTCTGATGTATCAACTACTTCTAGTTTTGCGTTGTCTGTGAACTTGCTGAAGGTGCACTCTGTCTCACCTTACAAATTATTGATGGAGGTGTTGAACAATATTAGTTCTCAATATTGACACCTGGGCTGTGTCTTTGATGACTGGCCTATAGCTGGACTTGGTGCTTCTGATCCAGAACCCTTTGAGCTCAACACTGTGGGCAGTTTTCATTGTTGATCACTGTTGGTTTTAGACGATTAATACTAGCTGTTTGTGTGAGCAAGGATTTTTAAATACCTATGAAAATGTGGCAGTCTGTGCACGGAGACCAAAATATTTTGCAGAAGGCAATAGTGTGTTGTTAATACACTTCACCAAAAAAGCTAATCAGCATGTACAGAAATCTGGCTTCCTTATTTCTGAGGCTCATGGGAAGCATTAACATCTGTTTCATCTGGCTCTAGATAATCCACTGATCTTCCAATGTCCTCTTGTTTTCATGCCAGGCCAGGGTGGAAATTTTGGAAAGACAAGAACCTTTCTAGTTGCACTGTCTACATGGTGAAACCTGAGATCAGCAGGGTTAGTGTCATCAGAAGAGTAACTTAAAAAAATTTGGCCGCATATAAGTGAGAAAGTTGCCAAACATACCAAGCGGGAAAATAAAAGCATCTATGGCAAGGTGCTCGGCTGTCACAGATGACTTTTAGTCATTGTTATTCTAAGGTTAAAATCTTCTGCAGAATCTTCAAGTATGTTCATATGACAGTGCAGTTTTGAGAGATAAGGAACAGGATGATGCTGCTTTGCATATGAAAGATCACAGGATGAATATGAAAATAACCTTCTCTCACATTTGATCCTTAGTGTTAACTGTTGAGCTAGAGATGCTCTGTGACAAAAAATTCTGATTTACAAGTTTTATGTATGCTAATAAGTGGATGGATATGATGTTTTCATAACTGCATTAGGTCCCTTTCCCTGTTAGCATCATATTCATGTAATCCAGATGGATTCTTGTCATCTCATCATGTTCTCTTTTGATTTGGGTAGTAGGAAAGACAAAAGTTGAGTGGCATGTAAGGCATCTGATGTAACAGAATAGAACAAACTGAAAGGGATGTAGCTTATTCTAATTTGTTGAAAGAAAGTATTTCAAGTTTCTCAATTTTTACCTTATATTTTTTGTGACAATCACACATTTGGAAGTTAGGACAGTTTCTATAATCATGTGTGTGCTACTCATCTCCAGGAAAAGTAGGGAGAAGAGTTTTTCTTTGGAAACTTCTAGCAGGGTCCAAGGATCCAACACTGCATTTAGTAAATATGGATGCATTTCTAGTTTCAAAAAGTTCTGCTTCTTGGATAGATGCAATGTGTACCTGAATTTTATGTATCAGTCAACAGACAGTAATCTGTATTACATTAAAGGTTTCAAACACAGCACAGAATTTCTCCAAGCAGAGTTCTTTATATTCCCTATTCCTTAAGGGCAAAGCTGTGGGACCTCATCCAGAAACCCAGTATATCTGCTTTTGTTTATTATGAGACTGTAGCTAAGAGACTTATCTGTTACGATCATGACACCTGACATACAGATTGTCATCACTGTGGTTCCTTTTTACCATCTGTCAAGCTCAGGAGAACGGCTTCTGATTGTGTATTTTGTGCTTATGGTAGCTGGGATGAAACCACCTATGGATGGTCAATCCGTAAATGCCGTAAGACTTGGGTCCTGTTTACTAACTTGTGGTTTAGGAATTTTTAAGGATTTTTCTTCGTTATTTTTGGAGTTTGGAAAGAGGAGACCTGATTCCACTTGGGTCACCTTCCTTTTTTAAAACCATTTGAATCATAGTGAAAATTGCATGTTGAAATTCTTAAAATATATTTATTGAGTTGTGCTGTAATTCCAGTTCCTATGCCTTCATTCACTCCCTATGCTCTCATTGAGGCTGAAAGTTTGCAGTTCAGCAAATAAAATATCCAGTCTTCAAAAAGGGGCATTTTTTGGAATGTGCCTTGGTGCCTGCCCATCTTCTAGTGAAAATTCATGGCAAATTTCTGCACAAATCTTGAAATATTTTGCAAACATTGAGCCTTTGGGGATTTATTGAATGTGAGGTCACCACTCACAGTGTGGTCATGCAAAATAGTAACTATGGCAACTGCAGAATACTGGAATGGAGAGTAAGCAGAGGGTTTTATGTGAAGGAAGTAATATCCTTAGACATAGAAAACATCCTTACAGAGCCTCCTCAGATGAAGATGATAAAGGGGCATTTTTTTGGTGTAAGGTTCTTTTGTTTATTCATGCCAAGCAAAATTACACTTCTGATGACTAGTCCTCTTCCAAGTTTATTTTAATTTGTACTTCAGGTTTTAAAGAGAGGTTTAGCTTGTATTCCCTCATAATTTAAAACTTGTGGATTCTTCTTAGGGGTTTAAAGGCATTAGCACCTTAGAACTAAATCCACGGAAAACCAAAGCTATGAAAATACATGGCTTAAAATTTAGGTGTCTCTCTTAGTTTAATGAGAAAAAGCAGGAACAATAGAATTTTGACAAAAATTTTACGGAATAAATGTAGGTGAATGTACATAGACAATGTAAACAGGCATGTACATAGACAATGCTGTGCAGTATTTTGATTTAAAGCCTGTGGGAACGGAAAATTTTTGGTGATTTTCAAGGCATTCTACGTTGTGTTTCTTGCAAAAGCTCTCATTAGATTTTGCAACACTTGCAAGTCTGTTGGGAGCACCTACACCTCTTTACACTGTATCAAGTCTCCCGCTTTTCTGATTTGTTGTTGTTGGTTTTTTTGGTTGGTTGGTTGTTGGTTTGGGTTGTTTTTTTGGTTTTTTTTTTTTGTTGTTGTTGTTGTTTTTTTTTTTTTTTTTTTTTGGTAATTCTGTTTTTCTGAATCCTATTCAGGGCTGGATTTGATTATTGTGATTTTTACCAACAGTGCTTCTTCCCATTACAAGCTTTTTCCATCAGGAAGAATGGGTGGAAAAAGGAAAGGACCGGTATATCTTGCTCTGTTCTCCTAAAATTGCAGTTTGTGTTCTATCAGTATGTATACAAGTACTTTGTTCTATGGCCTGATTGGATGAAATTGTACAGTTGCTGCTAATGAAAAAAGGTGTCTTGTCAAAATGTTCTGTTAAGAACATCCCTGCCGTCCTGAATATGCTTATAGTGTTTTGAAGTAAAGGTGAGCCTCTGTCAGTTCTTGTTTGAAAGGCAGAACCAGGAGTACTTGGAAAGAAGCATTTTTTGCATCTTTCTTTGAGAGTTGAACTCTTGGAAACTGTTCGTGTGCTTTACACTGTGACTTCTAAAATGTGCTGTCATTCTGTTTTAGACCAGGGCCAAGCTGATGATCCCAGAATCGTTGGACAAGTCAGGTGTAGGAGCTGTGATGACATGACTTTGTCCTCTGCTGTAGTGACAGAGAAAGCATGACCTTTAATCCTCTCTTGTGTCATCCTTGTCATTAAATACACCTAGGGTGAAGTCTTCACCCTACTGAAGGTTATGGCAGTTTTGCTGTTAACTTCAATGAAGTCAGGGCTTTACAAGTTGTGTATTATAGGAAAAAAGGAGAAGGTTTGAATTCAGGTAACTCTCTCTTTTTTTTTTTTTT
>VZRO01002263.1:79588-135618 GCA_013397915.1 Daphoenositta chrysoptera
TTTTTTTTTTTTTTTTTTTAATTCTAATGAATGCAAGTATGAGTTCATTTTGCAATTTTCATGGTCTCTTAAAAATAATCCCGCAGTCTTTCTTTACCCTATAGGATCACAGCCTTGCCATTCAGTCTTGTTGCTTGTTACAAGAAGGGCAATAGCAGGATAAGGAACTAGAAAGCAGAAATAAATTACCAGTATGGATTAATTTTCTGTTACAAGGGGTAATCTTCCCTTCCCCCAGCCCATATATGGTACACTTCTTGCCATGGCAGGTATTTTATCTTTAAATCATGTTTGATTCTAATATAATGCAGAAGCAAATGGAACTTGAAAAATCAGCAGACATTGAACTAACAGTAAAATAGCTTTGGAGGCAATGAAAATTTTCAGTTAAGGAATATGGTATCCAGTACAAAGACTCAAGGAATTTGTTTCTAAATTAATGGTTAGAGGAATATATTCTTACACTTTCAGATTGTGACTGTGAAATACATACCAATTACTTGCAAAAAATGTGCCTCCTCCAAGTTACCAGGTGTAACTTCTTGTAATTAGGACTTAAGCAAACAGTGGCAATGTCATTATCTTAGTTTATCTGTAACCAGAGTCAGGACTGAGCTGGCATTTGAAGTTGTTTCGTGCTGTTGTGACTACAAACAACATCCAAATAGGATACAGGAGAGAGCTTATCCTAGTCTTCTGAAATATCTGCCATGTTTCAAAGTTGTCTATATGGAATAAAAGCCCAAGATTTCCATTTCCTGTTGACAGAATCCTTGTCCAACAGAGATCTGACAGATTATTTGTAGTCTGTCTGTACTGTCACACAACAGATACTGTAGGAAGAAAGGTGATTTTTATCTTTTGTGTGGCCTTAGCCAAATCATAGTGCAAATCCTGGTCTCCCTTTCTAATACTTGCAGCCTAGTCTGCTGTCAGAACGGGAGTGAGATGGCAAGGCTAAAGCTCATCTGCTGTGCTGCTTCACCGATGGCCAACCAGCAGCACTGACTGACTTAATGCAAATGAGAGCTAGTTTTGCTTGGAGGTCTAGTTTGAGGTAGTAGTGTGTAATTCCTGATGGTAACCTAGTTTTAAAATTAATTTTGAATTTATATTTTGATGTTCTTTTAATCTTTTGTGGTTTTTTGCTGTTACATATAAAGCATAGATATGCAGAAATTACTTTTAAAAGAAATGCTTGTCACCAACAATCTTTTTCCTAATCACAATTTTTTTTTAATCTTTGGCTTTGATTGTGGTGGTATTGAATCCTAGATTGAAACCAGCTAATGGATTTTGCAGAGAAAAGGCACAGTTACTATGGCTACACAGCACCCTGAAAGCTTAAAAGGACAAAGCAAAAATGAACACAGTCCTGGCTGCTTAGCCATTTGCAGAATAGATTGTAATAACTTGAAGTCTATAGCCTTACAGATTGTCAGAAAAAGCAGGACGTTTGTCCTGTAGAGAATTTCTATTTTATTTTGAGATTAAATCATAGCTTTTGAAGTAGCATATCTGAAAAATATCTTCCAAAACATGCTCTGCTTGTAGCCAGTTCATTTCACATTTATCACATGCAGTAGCATGTGATGAAATTTACTATCACTGGTCATTTCATCATTGATGTTTTTACTATGGTATTTTAAAATGAGTCAAAATCTAATCCTCCTATGGACAGGTAAACACAAAGCACGTGTGGTTTGACGAAAACTTAAAATAATGTACTTTTTTATAGCTTTCACTGTAATTTTGGCTGAAATGTTTTTAACTTTGGTTTTTTTACAAACCAAAAAAACCAACCTATACATTTAACAGAAAAACTTTGTATACAGTAAAGAATAATAAAATACATTGGTTAGGCTCATACAATTAAGGATTGACTTGGCAGTTTCTAGCATGACCCTAGCAACTGATGGAATCAGAGCTACCACCTCTCTTTGCTTGCAAAATAAAATGCATTAGAATCATAAACACATCACTCATATTCGCAGGCTTATTTTAATGACCTGTTAAAAATGCAGGATAAAGGTTTTTAGAGTGTAATGATAAAATGCATCTATTGTTCATCACAAGTAGTTAAAAGTTCTGCCTACTGATAACTGTAGGCAGTGTACTTTGGCTGATGGGTAGTAAACCATAGGAAAGGTAGCAGGTGAGCTTACAGATTTTGTTAAGAGGTATTTAATGTGCTCTTATTTGCAGTCAGAGGGCTCTTGTGTTTGTATTTTGGATTTATCTCTCCAGCAATATTTGCATTTATTCATAAGGTGGACTGACTTGCAGCATACATAACAGACCAGCTGAGTTGTCCTCCTATTGCAGATCTGCCCTGTGCTCTGTAGAAATGCCTATTTGCTTCATTAGTCCATTGTTGCAGTGCCTTTTTTAAGCGTGACACGGTGTAGCAAGCTGCAACCTTCCCAGAGAGCACGGCCCCACAGCCCCGTGGCGATAAAGGAGGCAAGGGAGGGTCTCTGCATGGCGGTTCCACAGAAGAACTTTATTTTACATGGCGTGAAGATTCCCAGAGGGGAAGACCAAGACACACCAGGGTTGTGGGGTTTTGTCTGGGGACGAGGAGGGTGGAGAGAGCACGAGGGCCAATGGTCCCAGGGCACANATACACAATGATGAGGGAACAAAGGATCTTGGGAGGAGCCAATCCGCTCACCCCAACGGAGGAAAGGTCTCCTGGCTTTCAGGAGGAGACTGAGGGTTTTGCTTTTTGGCCTTACAGGCCACCACACAGGTCCTCACAGTCCATGGTGTCATTTATGTCTAAAACATGCAAAGAAGTCTTTCTCACTAAAAATATCAGAATTATTGTATAGAATTTCACCATAGAGACCAGAAATCTAGACCAATCTGTGAAACCTGTGTGGGCCAGATTCCAAGGTGAGCAGAAGAGAGTGCCTGGGAAAACCCAAGGAAATTATAGGCAAAAGTAGGTTTTGTGGTTTAACCCCAGCTGGCAACTGAGTATTAGGCAGCCACTCACCCACTCTCTACCTCTACCATCCAGTGCAGAGGAGAATCAAAATAAAAAGTAAAGCTTATGGGTTAAGAGCCTATGGATTTAATAATTAAAACAAAATAAAATAAAATAATTCTACTACTAATAAAAATATTAGTAACTAAAAGGAGGTTGAGGATTGATGCTATGATTCTGTGAATAAAACCCAAGAGAAACAAGTAATGCACAGTACTGTTTCTTACCCCCTGTTCACTGTTGCCCATCCTTTTCCAAAGTAGCGATCAGCCCCTTCCAGCCAACTTTCCCCTGTTTATATACTGGGTGTGACAGTCTGTGGTGTGGAATATCCCTTTGGCCAGTGGGGCTCAGCTGTCTCAGCTATGCTCCCTCATAGCTTAATGTGCACCTCCTCACTGGCAGAGCACGAGGCAGTAAAAAGTCCTTGATTTAGGGTAAGCACTGCTGAGCAACAACCAAAACAGGAGCATATTATAAACATTATTCTCATATTGAATCCAAAACACAGCACTCGGCCAGCTAATAAGAAGAATATTAACTTTATCCCAGTCATAACCAGGAGAGGAGGGGATGCTGGTAGAAAATTATTGTGGAAATTTAATGCTGTTGTTTATTATGGATCTGAGATTGCCAAATTGTCGTAGTTCTTAAAGTAACTCTAGTTTATAAACTACTGTAAACTAAAGTATGGTGGTGTAGGAGTGACCCGGAAGGTCTGATTATCTTTCAGATCTCCATAGGGCTTGTTCCTAGCTGATTTTGGTTGCTTTGGACAGACAAGTCTAAAATAAAAGATACCAGATTTTGAAATTCAGTAGGCTAGTTTTCCTAAGTTTAAACACTTCTTCTTTAATGTACAGCTTGAAGAACACTTCTGTTGCAATTTCAAAAAGAATCAGTGTGCTCTGGACTAGGGTGATATTTACTGAAGAGTTTGGGATTTTTTGGTGCTTACTTTAAGACAGTTTTTCAGAAGACCTTCACTTAAAAATGTTTATTTCTACTGTGTCTTAATTTAGGGAGAAGGGGTTCTCAGGATAGAATCTCAGGTAAAGTAGGAGTTACTTTCACGAAATCAGTCTTATTAGTTGATCTTGAATGAAAATGTGTTGAGGAATTTTCCCCTTATTTACATTTCTTTGATCGCTATAAACATGAGGATGTAAAAATTAGAGGGGCTAGTAATAATTTTTAGGTGGTGATATCTATCAGAAGTTGTCCCATAGTAAGCACCATTGTGGTCTTTTCATTCCAAAACTTACATTTCAGCATATTATTTCCTTATTCTTTAAAACTTATGCACAATTTGTTTTGCTGCATGCAACATAATGATTTTGAAATTTTAATCAAGTAAAAACTGCCATCAGATTGACAGGGTTTTTAAAATAACATATATCTCCCACCTCGCCTTAGATAATTTAAATGTAATGTTCTTGAAAAATTAAATTAGCAAAACAATTAAATAAAAAATAAATGCCTAAATAGAGGGGTGTATTCATGAGTATTTCTTTCATTCATGTGGCCTTTTTTTGCCTGATGAAATACTCAATTTATTGTTTACTTAAATACTGCAGAAGAATATGCTGCTTGAAATTCAGGAGTGGATCAGTTAGAAGGGCTTTGACAGAAGACTGAGACTATGTGATATTTGATGTTGCCACGGGAAACTGCTTTGCAAGAACATTTGCAGAGCAGATGGACCAAGATAAATAAAACAGATACAGGTATTGAATAGAGATTGTTTAATGTTCTGTGAAAAAAACAGGAAAACAGGAACTTAAATCTATATAACATAGTTCTTGGGTTTGCCCTTTTTTTAATAGGTATGCTGTTTGATATGAGTAGTTCCATGTGAAAGTTTCCTATAAATTTTGTTTACAAGAAATCAAAGAAAATGTCAGGTTTATCTGCCTCATCTTCTGTTTTATGCAAAATCTGTAGTGTCCTAACTTTATTCCATAATCCACTGCCTTTTTGGGCTAGTCTCTGAAGTTGCATTTAAGTACACAAACACTATGAAAAGAAAAATATTTGTATTTCATATGTTATAATTTTGTTAGCTTCACATGCTCTTGACTACTGGCAGCTCTTCTATAACCTCATAAACCAGCTTTTTTCCTTTATTTAAAATTAAAAAAAGATAAGACACATAAGACCCTGTTTAAGAGCTGGAATGTCTTTAAAATCACGTGTTTGATTACACAGAAGTTTGTTTCCATAGCAACACGAACACAAAAGATGCCCATGTGACTTTCTATATACAACATGCCTTTGAATGAGTACCTGTGTACAGAAATACACTGTATATAATAACACGTATTCTTTGTTCTGCCTGGCAATGAATAAAATAGGCAGGTGCTATTCACTTTTTCTCTAAGAAAATAGGTAATTAGAAAATTAAAAATATAATTTGTAGTCATATCTTTTCAACAACTCGAATTCAAACTTGTAGAAAGAAAATCCTTCTGGAAAAATAAAAGCTTAATCTGCTCCCTTGAAGATGTATGATTTCAAAGGATTTTTTTTCCTTTAAGTAATATGTTGACTATGAAATATTTGTTTGGATTTTCTGTAGTCTAATTGCGCTTCTGTTCTTCAACACTTAAAAAACTTACTCCACGGGTTGATGCCTCCACATGAGTGGAACAATTTCTGGCGTGATGCTGTCATAAACCCATGAATGCTGACATAAGTGTTGGTGTTTTCATTTAGTAGAAAATGCCATGAAATTCCATTCCACTGAATACCATGCAGTTGATTCACATTTTCAGAGTGCATGTTATCCAACTTTTTTTGAGTGGTCAGAGCAATGTTTGTTTGCTTTTTAAGTATATCTTTCCATTATGAAATGCATTTGATGTATTTGTTATGAATCCATTTAAATATCAGATGTGAATATCTGCCTGAAGTTCTACGTTTATATATGTTCTGCTTTCTCATGGCAAACTAGGAGTGTTAGAAGCAGGAATTATTAGGGAAAATTTTTGTCTTTTACAATGACAGAATCACAGAATCATTAGGGTTGAAAGCGACCTCTGGAGATCATCTGGTCCAACCCCCCTGCCAAGGCAGGGTCAGCTAGAACAGGTTACACAGGAACACATCCAGGTGGGTTTTGAATATCTCCAGAGAGGGAGACAATTAATTGGATCAGAGTATCTGAATTTCTTCTGTTCCTTTTAATCTATGGTTTTAAAATCCTGTCATTAATATCCAGGAGTCCAAAAGACATGTTGACATTCTTTTAGAATCAGGGTTACTATATGTTTCTATCTTTCAGCTATAACCTTTTCATGCCTTTTATGCTAGCTAAAGCATAATAAAGTTGATTGTACATTTTTCTCCCATGCATTGTGGAGAAGAGATTTCATGGGTGATTAATTTAACCTCTTTTCAATTTATTTTAAGCAGAGACCAGTTAAATAAAACACTTTCCAGAATCATAGAATTTTTGTGGTTGGAAGGGACCTCTGGAGAGTGGCTAGCCCTTTGGTCAGAGCAGGGTCACAGGGTCACCTAGCGCACGTTGCCCAGGACTATGCCCAGTGGGGTTTTGAATATCTGCAAGGATGGAGATGCACCTTGGGCAACGTGTGCCATTGGTCAACCGCCGTCATGGAAATAAGTAAAATCATTATGTTTAAATGGGATATCTTGTATTTAATTTGTGCCCTTTGCCTTTTGTCCTTTCACTTTATACCACTGAGAAAAGTTCTGCCTTCCTTATTCTGCCATTGACCAGGTATTTATAAGCATAGAACAGATCCTGCTGAGTCTTTTCTTCTCAAGTCGCCCATCTCTCACATCTTCTCCTCATACAAAAAGTGCTCCAGTCTTTTACTTACCCCCATAAACTTCAGCTGGCCTTGCTGCGGTAAATCTGTGTCTTTCTGGGCCCATTTCTGGGCTACGCAGTACAGCATTCAGGATGGCTCACCAGTGCTGAGCAGAGAGGAAGGCTGGCTTCCCTCAATATGCGGGTGATGCTCTTCCTCATGCAGAGCAGGTTGCTCTGGACCTTCTTTGCTGTGAGGGCACATTGCTGGCTCATGGCCAGCTTGTTGTCCCTCAGGTGCTTTTCTGCCAACATGCATGGGATTATTCCTGCCAAGTGCAGCACTTCACTTTTTCCCTGTACTGAACTTCATGAGGTTACTGTTACCCATTTCTCAGCCTGTCAAGGTCTTTCTGAATGGCAGGACAACCAGATGTATCAACTGCTCTTAGTTTTGTAGTATCTGTGCATTCTGTCTCACCTTGCAAGTTATTGATAAGTTGCTGAGCAGTATTGGCTCTTGCATTGACACCTGGTGTGTACCTTTAATAACTGGCCTCCGGTGAACTTGGTGCTGCTGATCCACAACCTTTTTTGGCCAGCAGTTCAGTGAGTTTTCTGTTTGCCTTGCTCTCCATTAATCTATTTCGTATTTCATCACTTTGTCAGGGAGAAGACCATGGGAGGCTGTGACAGAAACATTATTAAAGTCATGATAAGCAATGTTCAGTGTTTTTTCCTTGTCCACTGGGTCAGCCTGCTCATTGTGAAAGGCTATCAGGTTGGTCAGGCACAATTTCCCCTCCATGTATTCATGCTTACTGTGTCCAAACACCTTCTTATGCGTCCTGCATTTGGCAATGGTTTTCAGGTTTATTTTCTCCATTCCTTTTCTAGGAGTGGAGGTGAAGCTGGGACTGAATTTCTTGAAAGTAGAGGTGGTATTTACTCTCTTCCAGTCCTCAGAGTTTCTTCCCCTCACCTTGATCACTGTGATCCTTTTTGATCTTTCAGTGACTGAGTGCTCTCACAAGGACATCAGCCAGCCCTCAGTATGTGTGATGCATCTCATTATGGCCCATGGAACTGTGTGTGTCCAGTTTGTTTAAATGCTTCCTAAACTTACCCTCCTTCACTGAGAGGAAATCTACCTTCCTCCAGGCTTTCCCATGATTTTCAGGGATCTGGGATAGCTGAGGGGTGGTTTTATCAGTAAAGAGTGAGATGAAGAGGGCATTCAGTGTATTGGCCTTCTTCCTATCTTTAGTGACAGGTCTCCATCAGCAGGGAGACCATTTTCCATAGTCTGCCTTATGCTCCACAACACCAATAGAAACATTTACTGTTTCCCTTCATGTTTATCTGGGCTACCTACCCGTGTCTGTTATCCCAGTGAAGCTGTACTTCTCCAGCTGCATGCAGACTGTTAATTCTCCTGTTTGCTCTTCTGTGTGCATTAGCAAACAGGCTCTTTGGAGAGCTACAAAAGCGTGCTGTTTTCCCAGAAAAGATGGAATACCTTTACTCATAATTCTTCCTGGTAGGCATTTCCCTATGTACATGTACACAGTTGGGTGGGACCCATACAGCCCTGGTTTTTTCCTTACAAATTCCCTCCTGTTAATATTGCCTCATACTCTTTGCTTGCCAAACTCGTTCTTTACTTCCTCTCTTGATTGCTGGTTGTGCTCTCCTACTCCTGTTATTCCTAGTTTGAATTTGATTGGCCAGCCTGTTGGCAAAATGTTTGTCTCCACTTATGTGGACAGCATCTCTGCTAAACCATTCTCTGTCCTTGTAGAACATCCCGTGATCATTTAAAATCCAAAACCCTGTACCCCATACCAGCTGCACAACAAATTCTTGACTTGTGGGATCTGTCACTTCCTTCTTCACCCTTCTGCCTTTCTGGAAGGATTGAGGACAAAACTGCCTGAGCTCTCCATGCACTTGACCCTTGCCCCCTGCCATAACCTAACAGTACCGTAATCAGTGCTCAACACTTTCTTCGTTGCCTCTGGCATCATCTTCAGGTATGGGAGAGCAGCAGAGGGTCATAGTCTGCAGCAGCCTTTGCAATGTCCTGATCTGAGTCTCCAGCAGGCTGCAAACGTCCCTGGGCAGCAGCTGTGGGATTCAGTCCCCCACCAGCAGGGAGCTTCCTGCTGCAAATACCCACCACAGGTGCCCATGCAGCTCAGTTCTTTTGCTGGCTTAAGTCCCTTGCAGGACAGAGCTTGTATTTCCAAGACAACTATTTCAGTTACGTGTTTTATGTATTTTACTCTTTCTTTTGTGGGCAAATATGTGTAAAAGCATTTCTGGAGCACTAATTACATGTTTTGCCTTTTTTTTTTGTTTTATTAAGCTTTGTTTGGTTTTGAATGTTATCCTGCTGATGCCATGTGGGTTAGCTGGCTGCCCAAAGGCTTTTTGTACTAGTGTGGTTGATAGAGGGAAAATCATGTGTGCTTTTCTTGTTCTCAGGGAGGTCAAGGAGTAATCTCAAATCAGTCTGAAAGTCTACAGAAAGATTAATGGGTATCAGTATCTGGTACAGGATTTGATAAAAATTATTTAAGATTACCTTTGAAGTACAGAATTTTTACTTTAGGTTATACCATCAGGAAGACACCAGCATAAGAAGTTTTCCCAAACCTTGCTTCATACCCTGTTTTAAGCCAATTAAATAGATGCTATTTTAACAATATAACTGGTTTCACATGTGTCTTGTTTCTATTTGTTCTAGGAAATGAACCCAGGAAGTAATGTGAAAGGTCATGTGAAGCTCTGTCATAGCAGAAATTTTATAAAAGATTGCTTTACCTGTAAGTTCTTCTTTTCTGTTGTTAAATACTAATTTATATCATACTATGGAGGTAAAAAAAGGACTTTATTTTGGCATTTTGACTTGCAGCTTAATTGTGAAGAAAGCCTTTCCAAATGCCTTGTGTGGTAACATGTGGTATTATTCACTTTCCATATTTTAGTAAAGGCCAAACAAACATTTTTCCTTTAAGTAAATAACTAAAACTAACATTTTCCCTACAACCTATTAAGGTTTTGAATCCAACAAGGAAGATTTTCATGCTGTTTCATTACAGATTATACATCCACTGTGATGCATGCTAAACTGCAATTGCTTGTTTTTCAGAAATTCTTTTAAATGTGAAAGGTATAAATTATTCAAACTTGTATGAGATTGTGAAACTACCACTAAAAGCTCTTTGCAAAGATTTTATGTGCAGGTGCCTGCTGTGACTGAGACACCTGTCAGATTCAGAGTTACCAAATTATATGACAGTGCCCTTTACAATAGTGTCACTTGTGGCCAAGAATTTTCTTCAAGCTAAAGTGAACTCGTTTAATTTTGTCTATGTCTCACAATAAGCTTCATTTAGGAATTCAAACTATGGCTTTCATCTTGAGTGTAATTGTCTACATCAAAATACTTAAATTGGGAGATATGAACTTGCTCTTCTAGATTTGGAGATATGAACTTGCTCTCCTAGCAAAACTGCAAGAAAAATATTAAAAGATCCGTTTTACACAAGGAACCAAAACCATTAGACTTGATTTTGGCAGATTCACGTGGGTGGTGGCAGAGCTTAGAACAGAATACAGAAGTTCTTAGTCCCTGTCAAGAGATATAATTTGAAAATATGTAAATATGCCAAAAAAGTATGTCCTGAAGGAGATTGGGAGTTTGCAAGCTACAATTTCAGCATTATGTTAATTTTTTTCCCTTTTGTATGTAATTATCATACTTCAACTAAGCATCATCACCTAGATAGCAAGTTCTTGAAAATTATATGGGGAAAGCACTATTGAAAATGTTTCAAAACTGATAGTAGGTGTTTAATCCTTTAAAAGTAATAATTTCAGAACTTTTTTGTTATCTAGCGCTCTATTTTAAAGTAGCAGCAATGCCTCTACATGGGCAGCATAGGTAATTTAGTTTGACATAAAATCTTCAATTTTCAACAATAGTCCTTCACAATTTAAGTTCCTTATGAAGTTTCAGAAAATTTCCTGGTATTTATTTGGTTTTCTTCAAAATGTGCTTTTTTGTCTCAGTATTTCTTTACTACTCTGATGTAACTTGAGACAAACGTAGAGTAAGTACCAATACAAGCAAATCTGTTAGAAATTAGAATCTTAATTCTGCACTTTGTGCTGTAAAGTAGAAACGTTATTGTCTTTATTATATTAATATTCACACAGTACTGGTGCAACTTCAGCAATTGTCCTTTGTTTTAAAGTGTATTAAAATTACTCCAACATTGGAGAATTTATTTTGGAATCTGGATGGGCTGTTTCAGGATAATTCAAGGAGACTTTTACAATTAGTCAAGGAAGAGAGGAGGAAAAGTGCTGCTCTGATAATGCTGTCTTAATAACTGAATTAGTAAAATTTTCAGTATTGTTTGATAGGTTTAAATACTTAGCACTATTTAGGTGGATTTCCAGTATCATAACAGTAGCCTTAAAAGAAGACAAATGATAAGAGGTAGGATTGAGGTAGAATTGGATAATTTATTTCAATTTTGTCTTCTCTTTCAATTAATTGCTCTGTTCTTTTCTTCATGTCCCCCTGAGAAATCCTAGTATTTGATTTGTGTGCACATGTATATGTATGTGTGTGGGTGGGTGTGTATCCATTAGAGATATTTATATTCAGTGAAGATAAGACAACAGTTGGGACAAAAATACAAAAGTGGCTTGGAAAAATCATAGGTGAGAACATGGAGAAAAGTCCTTGACAGGATGCAAACGTTGAGTGTTGTATTGCACACTGAGCAATAAAGTACATTTACAGCCTCCCAGACAACAAATGCATTATTTGCAAAATGCTGATTTTAATAGTATGACTGCATTTGAGGACAAAATAGCAGAAAAATCTTTTTTCTTGATCTAAACTGTTTGAAATACTGTCTATTACTATATAGTTACAGGCAATTCCAAAGTCTGGTTAAAGAGCTGGCAATATCCAATAATATTTCTTACTGTAGACTGCGATTGATTTTATAATTCACATATTCAACCATTATATTGGTATAAACAGAAAAAACAACATAGGGAGGAAAAAGGATGTTGTTGTTATTATAATTATTATTATTTCATGAGCACAGGTTGCTACAAGACAGAGAAATCTAACATTTTTAACCATTACATACTTCCAACTTATTTGTCTTTTTGCTAGAAATAATTCCATACTTTTAATTTTTATATTGATTAGAAGCATTTCTGTTATATGTTTAATGTACCTGCTAGTATTCTGAATTAATTAATCAGTGTTGTAAAACTGGCTGAACACAGATAAGCAGCAACATAACTCATTGAGATTTGTAGATTGTGGTGGCAATTACTTAATGATGATAATTTTTAAAAATTTTTGTCTTTTTCTTGCCAAAGGAGTTTCCATATATTATTTCTATTAATATTAGCTGGTTCACAAATCATAGCATCATAGAATAGTTTGGGTTGTAAGGGACCTTAAAGATCATCTCATTCCAACTGCCCTGCCATGGACAGGGACAGCTTCCATTGCACCAGGTTGCTCAGAGCCCCATCCAACCTGGGCTTGAACACCTCCAGGGACGGGGCATCCACAACTTCTCTGGGCATGCTGTTACAGTGCCTTCTTGCCCTCTAAATAAAGAATTTCTTCCTAACATCCAATTTAAATCTCCCCTCTTTTAGTTTAAAACTATTCCCCCTTTTCTTATAATTATCCACTTGTGTAAAATGTTACTCTTCCTCTCTTTTATTAGCTCCCTTTAAGTACTGAAAGGCCACCAGAGGGAAAATAAGAATCTTTTTGTACCTTTCTTTTCCCCCTCACAATTTGATTGTTCTATGTTCAGCTAGTCACAATCAAAATAATATTTCAGTCCTGTGCTTACAAAAGATCAAAATTTTACCCATCATAATATGTTCTGTGTAAGATAAGGAGTAGCACCAAGTCTACTGCTATATGTTTATAGAAGAACCAGAAGTTCTAGATATGAACTAGAAGTTCTAAATATGATACCTATTCACCTTGATAGAAACTTAAGAGTAGAAATGTTCTGTTTACACATTAGATTAGTCGCCTTTAGGAAAGACATGTTTGCTGATGCATAACAAGTGCTCCTGATTTTCTTTGAATAACTCCCTTGCTGGACCTTGAAGAACTTAGCATTTTCTCCTATTCTTCTCATACCCTCTGAAAAAAAAAAGGTTTGAAATACGATTTCTTGATTTGCAGCTACAGAGTTGGGTCAATTATTTGGAGATCCTGTACAAGTATGGCAAAAGGGAAGACTAACTGAGTTAAAAACCAAAAACACACTACCAAAATCAGGAGTAAGAATTGAAGTAATATCTATGGAAACTGGTGAACACTAACACAGATTTTTTTGTTATAGAAAATTACAAGACCTGAAGAGCACATTAATTTTCAGGGAGTGTCATGCACAGCTCTAATTAAGGTTTCACTGATCCCTGGGGATTGAATCTTCCACTGCTCTCCCCATGCCTGCCTCTTGTCTTTCTGAACTGAACTTAGACTTGAACTTTAATAGCGTGTGTTACCCGTTTTCATGTCAGCTTCTGTCAATATATGCAGGGGAATACAAGTTTTAATTGTACATTTCTGCATACTGTATGCATCTTCCTGATCATGAGTTTGTACAAACCTAAAGTGCTGAGTAAAGAGAGTAGAATCATTGCAGAGGTCTTTCATGTTTTGCTTCATTGCTTATTATGTAGATTTTTTTTTAATAGGGGATATACTGAGGAATATAAATAGATATATCTGAACTGATGACACTAAAAAATACAACATGTTGTTGCTTGTTAATTTGCTGTGCTGAGGTGTAATTTCATGCTTTGTTAAAATCAGACATATTAACTATGATTTGCTGAAGGTGAAATAAGGGGACAGGCTCTGTGAAATTTCTTTGTTTTAAAAAATATATGGTACCTAATATTCATTGAAAGTAGTGGTCAGGGAAAAGTGTCCTGTAAGTTAAATATGTTGACACAGTAAAGAGCATCGATGAAACTAAACCAAAATGTTTTATTCTTTACAGTCAGTATGCAGTTAATATTGTTTCTAAGCTTAAACTTCCTAAATCTCAGGTAGTGTCACAATGCATGTGTAGATATCAAAATGGTGCTAGTCAACCAGTGCACAGCATTCATAATCCACCAGGCATGGCTTCATTAGCTGCTGAACATAAGGAAAGATGGAGGATTCTGTGAGGTGCCTTAAAAATTAAGAGTTTGATAGCTTCTCATGACCTAAGCAGTGCTAAATTTGAAAAAGTGCTGATGGGAAAAAAAAAAGACACATAAGCAAAAGAAAAATAATGTTGCAAAGAATTCTCAGGAGTTGAAGATATGATACTCTGTTTTGATGAAGAGAAAAAAGTTGAGGTCCAGTGGGAGAGAAGAAGAAGAGAAGCAGTGAGTACCTCTGAGCAATAGTTGTTATTTTGGATTTTTCTGATGTTTTTCAAATTCAGTAGAAGACAACTTCTTAGTTTATTTTCAGTGTTGTGAAAATATACATTAATTCTATATATTTTTATCATCAATAAATCTCTGGTTAATTATGTGCAGGTTTAGAGAATGTATGGATAGAAGTTATAAATGTTTTGATTCCCTCATTTAGCACAGTGTGGTTACAGTATGTGCTTCCAAATAATGCAACGAGATTTTGCTTCACAGCCTCTCCCAAGACAGAATTTGCATCTGTTCCTCTTGACTGTCTTGACAATGCTACAGAAGTAGCTTGGGAGGGAAGGAATGAGCATTGTTATGTAGCTTGTCATTTTTAGTTCACCTGCTTGTTACACTCGTTGGATATTACTCCACAGTTAGTCCATTGACAGGAAAGGTTACCTAGGATTAAGAGCCAGTGAAATTTTTTTTTGCTGAGTCTGTTGGCAAATAATTATTTGTTCTGCAAATAAGATTAACGCACTTTAGAGCAAGAGTCATAATGATATTAGAAAAAGTACGAAGAAAATTCTTTATGGTTTAATTCATACCATTTAACAGGTACAGTAATTTTGGGTAAGGTATGGTATTGTTATGTTGTATGTCTACATCTCATGCTATCTGGCTTCAAGCAGAAAACTTGGTTTCAGCTTCCCAGCAGACAAAAGGTTCAACTCCAGCACCAATAATTTACAGTGTGGAAGGACTATATTGTCATAGAGGTGCAAGGGGGGCATCAGGACCTCCAGAGTGCCCACACAAGCACGCTTCTCTCTGCGGAGCTTCCTTGGACCCACTGAAAGCAGAACACACCTGAGAAACCTCACATTGGTTGAGACTCAACTTCCATTTTTTTCCTTTGTGTTGCCTGGAAGTTGATGTGTCGCTGAGCGTTGTGTCTCCCTCCTCTGAAGGCAGGTTTTAGGTGATTATCTCAGGAAATGTCATTCTGCAGGATTACTCTGGCCATAGACTACTGCTACAGTCTGGAGGACTGTCATGATTGTGGCCTTCTTGTGCCTTCCACAGAGCTAAAGAGGATAATTATTGATTAGTGTGATGAACCAAAGACAGCACTGTTTTTGTGGGCTGATTCATGCAAGAATGGTCTAAGGATTCACCATTTCTACAGCCACCTCAATAGTTTCCTGGAAAAAAATGTGTAAGCTCTTGACTAAACTTGAATGGGAGAAGCAAATTCGTACTTCTGTAATTACTTTGATTGCAGTTTCTTGTTGTAATCTATTTCAGGTAAGCCTACACTGCATGAATCATAAGAAATTGATAGCTAGAAAACAGTTAGAATGTCAAGAGGTGCTTTTGCTCCTCAATTAACTAGTTTAGCATTAATGTCAGGTCTGTGTAGCTGTAAGATTAGGTTTGTTTTTATTTCCTTTTCTTTTTTAAGTCATCTGTGCATTGTGAGAGCATTGCCTTTCAGCTGTGCAGTAATCTCTGATAGTTTGCTTGCATTTTTAGATTTTGTATGACTTTTGTACTCCTCAGGCTTCAAGATACCCTCTTTGTACAGCTCTTGGTTTGTGACTGTGAAGATTAACAGAAGGTTTATTTAACAGAAAACAACCTAAAGAGTGACATTAGAAATTACTGCCAAACAGGCAGGAAGGCTGTAGGAATACTGATATGTTTCCTGTGTATGTTTCTACAGTGAAAGAAGTCTATACTCTAAAAGTAAGTAGACAAGCAAAACTTGTCTGTGCTGCTATCTGCACCTTTCTGTTGACTAGGAGCTAGGAAGTATCAGCAGCTTGTGGGCTTCTTTGGTTAACTAGCCCAGCAGTGTATATAGGCTGTATCATACAGAACTGGGTAGAAGATCTTGAGAAAACAAGGTTTTGTGCACTATTGCCACCTCCCATTACTACCATTGCACAGGTGTTGCTGCAATCCTTGGCCTTTCCAGATTCAATTGTCTTGTTATTAGTGGTAAAATTGGAAAAATAGTCCTGATAGGTGGTATTTTATGTGTTTAAATAGCTAAAATACATAGTTGTAATTGTAGTTACAGCTAGAATTTCTTAGCAGGTACAGCCCGCAACAAGCCTTGTTCATCTTGTTCTGTGGTTGGAGACATGGCTGGACTAGAGCTGGGCGTGATTCCTCCTGTGCGTGAGGGTTCCCTGCTGAAGCATCTAGCACCTGCATAAGTCAGAGAGGGATGATGGGTATTAATCTTGTATTCGTTTGGAAGATACCATTCCTGGAATGTTTTGCAGAAATAATTTAGGAATTCCTGCTGAATTGAAAACTTTCTTTGATAAACTCATTTGTGTAAAGTGTCCAGAAAGTTAATTCCTGAGACTAAGATAGCACTGATTTTCTCTGTTAATTTCAGAGCATGAAATTTGTCCAGACATCTGGCTTAGTAGAGGAGAGCTGTTGCTTTGGAGGGTAGACTGCACGTGCTTATAGTGGCTAAGGTTAGATGGTATATATGCATTCTTTCTATCATCAAAGAAACAGGATTGCAACAACTTCCATTTTGAAATAAACTTGGCTTTTGTATTGAAATGATCTGTTGAAGAGGTGGGAGTAGTGTGCATTTTAAAGAGGTGGATTAATTATCTGTAATGACTCAGTTTGGCTCAATTAACACTAGCGGGCAGGAAGATCCTGGAATGACCCTTACAGCTTCAGTTTTGTAGGTGCTTCCATTAGGAGTTACCTCATGGTTTCACCAGGTCAGTAACAGGCTGGCTTCCAGCTGCTCACACATGAACAGCCCCGAGAGGGGAGAAGAGCTGAGCCTTCTCCTGGGGCAGAGCAGGAGCACGGCTGTGACACTGGGAGGTTGGAGCTGAGGGGGTGCTCTGGAGGGCCTCTGCCCTCACCTGTGCTGACTTGGCAGTGGCAGCGTCTGTGTGTCAGACTAGAACTGTCTTTGTGTGAGGTGATAGAATGAAGACCTTTCCTGAGAGGTGACGAAATGTAACTGCATTGCTCACAAAGAGAAATTGAAAGCTGATGTTCAGTTCTTGAGAAAGCAAAATGACATCAATTCTTTTCTGACCAGAGACTGAGATTTTTTGTTTTGGAAGAGATTGAGTGTATTTTATTTTAAATTATGGTTTGTTTTTTCTTTTTCCTGAGTAAATCACACTGTATTCTAATGGAGCTAAATATACAAAATAGAGAAGACCTATGCATAAGCAGAATTATGAGACAAAAAGAAATAAAAGGAAACTATTAATTTTTTTTCCTGGAAGATTTCTCTGAATTGCAATGTTTTTAATAGTCCACATAAATAAATTTTCAAAGATGTCACCATGAATAAGAATTTTGTTGTATTTGAGATATGCATTTAAGTACAGCTATGCTGCTACTACTACTACTATTTCTAGGTGGAATGATGGCATGTTCAACACTTTGAAACAGGCAGATGTGAACTCATCTGGAGAGATGTATTCATAACGAATAACAATTAAAATTATCTTACTGGCTCTTGTAAGTCTCATCTGAGATCTAAATTTGGATTTCGCTAATGTATCCTATGTTTATAGGATAATTCTATCAACAAAGCATCTAAACATATTCTGATTCTTAATGTAATTATGACTTTAACTACAACCTGTAACTGAATTATTTAAGCTAATTTTATGCTTTATGAGAATGCCAGCCTTTTGCAATTTATGAAATTTCTTCTGTACAATTTCTTTTAATAGGCCCTTGCTTTCTGTCTTGACAAAGTTCTTCATCTACATTTTCTATAGATCTTTCGTTACTTTATTCACTTTTTTTCCTCATCATTCATCTCCTGCAGCTGAATGGTCTGTCCTTTTCATCCGTGTTTCTGCAGGTGGAAGTTTTGTAGATTTCGTACTGTTTAAGTGAACCTGATGGGGTGAGAGTGTCACAGTGAATGTTCATGACCTTGCAGCAATTGTTTGTGTGAAACTGGTGAAACTTTCTGCAAAACAAATGGACAGCAAGTACAGTAACAGTTTTGGGTTTGTTTTGTTGGTTTTTTTTCCCTACTTTTTTATGTTGGTTTTACAAAGTTTTAATTTGCTCCTATTACACTGCACCTATAATGTGCTTACTTTATGTTAGAATAAGTCATAGCAGTAGTTTCCTTTGGTTGTTGCAAGAAAAGTACCCCAATACCCATTCTTAGTTGTTTTCACAATTGTGATCCCTGAATGGAAGAAACGATGGTATTTACAGACATAAGTTGAACACTGTTATTATTGCAAGGAATGTGAGGTGGGAAGGGTTACAATGTTTCTTTGAAATCAGAGAATTTTTTGTCCTTTTGTTGTTTTTAACAAATGCAATTTTATGTTACTATAGCCTAAATATTCTAATTTTATTAAGAATAGATTTCTAATTTTCTAGACATAGCACACACATAAAGAAATACTTTTTTCCTGTAGCCTAACATCTAAATATACAAAGAACACGTGGGTTGAAAATAGCATTTTACAGCAGTAGGTTTTACTTTAAACAGAGCTTACTTGTTCCGTCCTTTATCCCCTATTTTCTGGTTGAAAGAAAGTTTCTTGTCAAGAAGCTTACAAGGAAAGTTGTAATGAAGTGTTTGTTCACTTAAAAAAAAAAAAAAAAAAAACAAAACCAAACAAAACAGGAAGATTACTAGTTAAATGAAGAAATTGCACCCATAGCTGAGCAGACAGCATAGAAGGCAGATGCTCGTACGTGCGTCATGCTCTTAGTCATCCGCCGCGCTGAGTAAACTGGGCTATGCAAGTCAGAGAAGGGCAGCTCTTAGCTTTTTGTTACTCATGTACTACCAGGGACTCATGCTCAGGCAGCAGTGGGAAATTTCAACGCTTTTCTAAAGCAAACAGTTCCAAAAATTGCAACTGTGGGGCACTTCATCTAAAAACAGATTTGTACCTGCTATTAACTGGATCCAGGGTGGACTGCACAGTGTGCAGCAGTAAGGGAAAATTTTGCCTTTGTGTCACAAATGTAATGAAACTCTTGACCCAGTGCCACTAATAGCTGTGGCTTAGTTGACACAATCTTGTAGCTTTTTTAAGCTAGTAGGACAGCAATAGCTCAGGGCTGTGATAACTATTTCATTCTTAGCTGGGTAATAGGAGAGAACAAAGCTGTTTCATTCATTGCTTTGTGTCTTACAGACACCAGCTTTTTATTCCTTCTGGTAAATGCATGTGACAGTATTGTTATTATAGGTCTTATTATTTTTTGTGTCACTTCAGTTTTCCTTGCTGCCAGTGAGGGAAAATCATCTAGCGTTTGAAAACTGCATTTTCTATCTGAAATGAGAATTTCAGTGAGATAAGAAAGCTCTGGGTTTTCGGTTAAGTTGGTTTAAGTTTACTGTTATGCTGGAAAAGTCCAGTGGGATGAGATTTAGGTGATAAAATATCTTGTCAGGCAGCTGAAGAATATTAGAGGGAGGGAGCAAGAGCCAAGTAGGAGGAAGTTCTACAGTCTGTTTATGAGATAGAATATTATTAGAAGGTAAATGATTCTTAAAATAATAATATCTACAAAGTGTTTATTAATGGATGTTGTTACTAAAAAGTGATAATAGAACAAGATGTGCCTCAATAGTTTTTGTGAATATTTGAAGGTGCAGACTTTGTTCAAGGTGCTTTGAGACTCATCCTTCCAGGAAACATGGAAATGTTATCTTTACACACTTTCCTGAAGGAATTTTAAAAAGTTCCCCCAGATAATGTTTGTCTGAAATGGAGGTTTTGCTAGCTTCAGAAAATATTCAAAAGTTCCTGCTTCAAAAATATTTTCTGTTTCTAGATTTCTCTTATTTTGACCTGAACCAGTTCATTACTATCATGAAACATGTTTGATATCTAGTGTGTCTTTCTTACGGTAAGAATAAAGTTTTACTAAATTATCTTTGAAGAAAACAAAAATTAAATCAAGAAAATTTTCCAGATATATTCAGTGTAGAATGAATTCATCACTGGAGTGAAAAGGATAGTTTTTTAATATGATCATAGTAGATTTTCTAAGGAATTTGTTGCCAAATCATGTTTGAAATTTAGCAGCATAAGGCTTTTAACTTATTTAGACTCTTAAGAAAATCCAAAACCTAATCCCGGTTTAAGTGACAAAATTAGTAGAACTCAGAGTAGAGGATCTTTAGGTGCAGAATTCTGAAATATTCTTAGGAAAAAGCCAATTTTATTGTTTTTGAGGTATTTTTGTGGGGTTTTTTTACTTTTCAGCTAGCATTTTCTCTAATGTGCCTATCAAACTGACCTGGTATAGTCAAATAGTCATATTGCCCAAAGCCTTTATTGATTTTCCCCAGTACTTTGCATTTTTCCATTTTTTTCAACCATTTTATAAGGCAGTTTTCCTTGTTACTTAGAAGTATTTACTTCAAAGTATGTGTTGGATTTCCCTATGAAGTTTCAAGTAGTTTTTCACTGGTATATTCCACAGTTTTAAAATGTCACCAATGTATGGGCCTAGTTATTAAATCCAGTATTTTTGTGCACTGAAGAAACAGATTTTCAGTATCTATGAACTGAAATTTGTCTATGTGGTTTGCTATCTGCATATAGTGTCTGCTTGGAGACAGATGCTACTCTTGTGTTTTTGCCACACTGTGTACCTCAATGAGAATAAAGATTTATTCCTTGCTTGCAGTGTTGGTTACTAGAAAGTATCTGTAAGCTTATGCTGTAAATGGTCTTGAAATGTGTGGTTTTTTGTAGTTTCCCACTGATAAGAAGTTTCTCAAGGGGGACAAAAGCCCCGCACCGGTTAGGATTCAAATAAAAATAGCGATTCCCTGTTCTGTCATTTTCAGTTTGTATATTCACCCAGTGGCAGCATCATTTTAAGGGTGGACCTTTGCTGGGTAAGAAACATGTGATGCTTGTGCCAAGGCTGTGATTTTGCTCGTGTCTTTAATGAGATAAATAGGAGTGCTTTCACATCTCAGAGGTGTTACAGTGTAATCCTGACTTTCAGACCTGGGGTGCTGCTCAGAGAATGGGAAACGAAGACTCTTACTTTCGTAAAGCTGAGCTTTATAAAACTGGGTTTTCTTTGCAGAGTATAAATGGTGTGTGAACTGTTGCTGGTGTTTGGAAGTCACTCCTAGTGAGTCTTAAACTGTTGCACTATTAAAAAGTGTGTGATAATTGGTAGCGTGGTACAATACTCAACAGTACAAAATAAACTTTTAATCAGTATGTGATGTGAAGAAACTGGATATCTTTATAGCACAAGGCGGGGGGGGGGTAGTAAATTTTATTTCAATCCTGCAAATGAATTTATTAACTGGTTTTAATCAGGAGATTGACAAATATGACCCTTTGGTAATTTAGGCTCTTAAAAACCTCTTGTGGCTCTTCTAAAAATGCAGTTCTTCAGTGAGAAAAACAAGAAAAAACTTACTTGCGTCTGAAAATATCCCTGGAAAAGATGACTTCAGAAAGCATACTGGAGAGCAATTGTAACTTTTTTCCTGGTTGTTTTTGATTGCTATGGGCAAATGATAAAAAATCACGCTCACCAAAGGTGAAATAGCTGTGTGGAGGAGGTGGACACTCTGAAGTGCTTAGTGGAACTTAAAAGAACTGTAACTAGTATCGGATCTTCTCATGTTGGTTTTTCTTCCAGTGCTTAAGTAGGAGTGTGATTACAGAACAAGTGCTTTTCACAGTATCCTCACATTGCACAGGAGTTAACTCCAAAAAGTACTACTTTTATGTGGTATTGGTGAGAATTCAGTTTTTTATTGAAGCCTGAAAGAAGAGATAAATGAAATAGCACATTACATTTAATCTTATCTTCCAAAGCAAAGCATGCAGGCAGAGGTAAGATAAAAGTATGATCAAATTAATCTTGCAATGTTTAGAAAGCTGGTAATGGGGTAACACAAAGAAATATATAACTAAATCTGTGAAAGAGGTGTGTTAATTTGGAAGGAATATTTAAAACACATAATCTTCAGAAATACATAGGGAGAGTTGCAAGGATAAGCCTGGGAGTTTATGTTGGAGGATGCTTTTTCTGTAGGAAATAATTTTATTGTCTTTCTTCTCCTGCATGCCTCCCTGCTGAATTACCACTGTTAGATGCTAAGCTCCATGGAAAAGTAACAGACAAAATAACCTCCTGTCAGACTCTTGATTCCCTGATCAATAAGCAACATGCAAAAACCTGAATAATTTTTATTTCAGTATTGCTTTTCAAAAAATGTTCACAGGTTTGAAAGTAGCCATTGGATCCTCCAGAACAGGAACTCGAGGGATTTGTTTACTGAACCTGGGTCTGCTACAATTTAAAATGAGAAAGCTGTATTGTGATAATAAACTCAAAGTTAGTATGGCAATGCCCATCTAAGTGTAATAACTAATTACAGAATTAGGTAAGCATCATAATACAAAACTGTATTTGTTTAGAAATTAATATCCTTTTACTAGTTATATGACTCTGCTTTTGGTATGCTTTCACAATTTTACGATTAAATTACAGAGTTAATGCCATATTTTTTTTTTTGTCTTGTAGTTTAATAACACTTTGAAATTCTTATTATCTGGAGAAAATAAAGAGGGATGAAGAAAAGTCTTGTGCTTGTTTAGAAGAATTCTGTATCACACATTTTTAATCTAATTATCTTTATTTAATCAGAAACACTTCCCATGTTTGTTACAGAAATAAATTTTTCTGATTTCATTAGCTTCTCAGGCATGTAGAGTTTCAGCCAGGGAATGTGCTTTGTTTTGAACTCAGTCAGTGACCCCTGTAAAAATGTTTAATTCACTTTTGCCGATGTCAACATAGTTCTATTATACTCAGCAGACTGGATGAGCTCCCTCTGGTGGCTCATTTACATTGAGGTTCTGTTCTTTCCTTCATATCAGTTTACTCAAGCAAACAAGGCTGCTGACCCCAGGTATCAGTCAGGCATCAGTTCCTTCTGGGCTTACTCTTTAATTGAAAAACATCAATAATTTTCTCACAGAATGAAACAAAAGCATTTAAATTCACAGGAGGTTCAATTCGTTAGCAAAATAAATAAAGAGCTACTGGGTAACAAAGTAAGCAAATAAAACTGAATTACTTCCTTCTAAGTCAAAATCACACAATAGGTGGATGGCAGTAATTTAGCACTGGCACCCACTTACAATAGTGCTTATTCTTAAACTTAGGAAATATTTGGATATTAAACCAAAATATTTGGACATTGACCATGAAATTGTGGAGTTCAGTATCAGCAAGGAGGAAGTAGGGCAGCAAGTAAGATTACAAACACGGGCTTCAGGAGAGAAAATTTTGGCTTCTTAAGGAATATTCTTGGAAGAACCCCACGGGAACAGGCCCTGCAGGGACAAGGGGTTCAACAGAGTTGGTTGATATTCAAGAATCGCTTCCTCCAGGCTCAAGAATGGTGCATCCCAATGAGCAAGAAACTGGGCAAAGGTGGCAAGAGATCTGTGTGGGTAAGTAACTCCTGTCATTACTCAAACATAAGCAAGGAACACACAAGTGATGGAAGCAGGGTCAGGCCACTTGAATGAATATGGAGAGGTTGTCAGAGTAGAAATGAGACGAGGAAGGTCAAGGCCCATCTGAAATTAAATCTGGCCAAGGATGTCAGGGAAAGCAAAAAGGGCTTCTTCAAATACATCAATAATAAAAGGAAAAGTAAAGGTAATGTGGGCCTATTACTAGATGGAGGGAGGACCCTGGTAACAAAGGACACAGAGAAAGCTGAGTTACTGAATGCCACCTTTGCATGGGTCTTCTCTGGCAAGACCAGCTCTCAGGAATCTCCAACACAGGTGACCAGGACAAAGGAGTATTTTAAGAAAGATTTTCCTTTAGTCAAGGAGAATTGGGTTAGAGAACACCTAGTGGTGAAGACTTGACATCCACAAGTCTGTGGGCCTTGATGGTATGCATCCATGAGTGCTGAGAGAACTGGACAGCATAGCTAGACTGCTCATGATAGTCTTTGAAAGGTCTTGGTGATGAGGAGATGTGCATAAGGACTAGAAGAAAACAAATGTCACCCCAAGGAACGACTGTCCTGTCAGTCCCACCTCAGGCTCTGATATTGTGATGGAACGACTCGTTCTGGAGGCCATCTCTACCCACATGGAGGACAAAGAGGTGGTCAGGAGTAGTCAGCATGGATTCACTAGCGGTAAATAAACAAAGATGATGAAGGGACTGGCACATCTCTCTTATGAGGAAAGGCTGAGGGAGTTGGGCCTGTTCAGCCTCACAAAGAGACAGCTGAGAGGGGAGCTCATCAATGTCTGTCAGTATCTGAAGGGAGGTGTCAGAGGATGGAGCCAGGCTCTGCTCAGTGGTGCCGAGCAATAGGACAAGAGGCAATGGGCACAAACTGATGCACAGGAAGTTCCACCTGAACATGAGGAAGAATTTCTTTACTGTGTGGGTGACTGAGCACTGGAACAGGTTGCCCAGAGAAGGTGTAGAGTCTCCCTCACTGGAGATACTCAAGAACTGTCTGGATACAGGCTGATGACCCTGCTTGAGCAGGGAGGTTGGACCAGATAACCCACTGTGGTTCCTTCCAACCTGACCCATTCTGTGATTCTGTAAAGACAATTATTCAAGAATGTGAAATCTGTGTTTTCTAAGTGGTTTAATCCTGTAGATGAACTACAATATGAGTTAAAATGAATCTTGGTATAGGAATTCATTCAAAATATTTCACAGCATTAAAGAGAAGCATAATCGCACTTTTTATAGTCTTCTTAAAATTAAGGAGCTGGGGGAATTCGTGGGTCAAAACCACCAGTAAATTTAAAATTAATTCTCCACCTCTGTAATGTTAATTCCTGCAGATACTTTCTATTTCCATGCTGTTGTAATTTAATGGCATCCTTATCATCCTGGCATTGAGCCATCCTCTGTCTGAAGCACTGGAAGTTTTGAAGCCAAACAACGTGCAAATTTGACATAAGGTTAAAAATTCATTCAATATGGAAGATTTTTTAAATTAAGGTATTGTCAATAAAGCAGGTTACAGAATAAAATATTCAAAAATTAGAGAAATTATGGTTTTTGGAATATGAGTATTTAGGCAAAGATAAAATTTTGCTTGGAGAAGGAGAAAGGTCACAGCAAATGAGATTAGGAGGGAAATAGCAGCGTTTATAAGATTATTGGATAGCCATGTGAAATAAAGGGGAAAAATAGGGTATAATCAACAACAGACACCTGTAGGAAATTGAGAAGAGATATCTTTAAACAAATGGTTTGAATGAATATTCATTTGCATGTTTAATATCTTTCATTTTTTCATGTTCCTTAAACATTCTAGCAACTGAGATTCACAAAACAAATAATGCTTGGCAAGCATGACAAACCTCTGAATTGAAAGTCTATAGACTTTCAATATTCACACAAATGGACCTGTTATTTTTTGATCAGAAATTGTAATCTGTCTGTTTTCTTAGTCAAATAACAATTGAAAGCACAGTTCATAGCATAATACTGTGCACCTGAATATCTGCATTAAAAATAAACAATCTGGGTCTTGCAGTATAATTTTATGTGGCTAGTAACAGAATCAGGTGGGTTAGTAAATAATTTTGTTTTATGTAGGTTTTTTAGAACAGTTTCCTACTGTGTTCAAGTCCTGAATCTCTTTGATGTTGGTGATCAGACTATGAGAAATAAAAAGTCTAGTATTTGAGGAAACTACTGGTGTACTTTGTTCAGGACTAAGAAGAATTGGAAATAACTTACTTGGTGCACCCTGGGATTATGTTTATATTTTTTCAGCTGATGGTAACTAGCATTTTCCAGTCATCCTTTCATAAAAGAATACATTGATCCAGACTGATCCTTAAATCAATCTATTGATAATCTAATCAATTTAATTCCAGGCTGTTACCCAATTTATTTTTCCTGTTTTACCAGTATCATAACTGGGTTGCTTGTACTATTGAACTTCATTCTGTTTCTCATGCTCTCATCTAGAAGATTGTCCAAGTCTTACAGCATTGTGCCCTGGTCCTCCTGTGTTGACAGACAGCTTTGAATGTTGGCCAAGAACTTGAGTCCCTTCTTACCAAGCAACACTGCAACTGTTTAAGATTAATGGATTCGGGTTTGCAGCATTTAACCCAAACCTAAGCAGGTGGATTCCACTACTTGCTAAATTTTGATGCTTCTATTGTAAAGACTGTCAATCACCTTATGTTAGAGAGCTGTTTAAATACCTTTTTCATATATGTCACTTAGAAGTGGGAAATAATACTTTGTGTGGCAATGTCTTTATTTACCTTTTACTCTGAAGAGGCATAGGGACAACACCATTAAAATTTTGTCTGCTGGTGGAAATGAGCAGCTAGGCAGCATGGCATCCACTACAAATGCGGGAACATAATTTTATATAGTGTAATGTTATGAAGTGATACTGCCTTTACATTGCCAAAGGTCAGCAGCATTTGTAAGCAGAGGTGTGCTTGAGAGGTTAGTGTTCATCATGAAAGTAGATGTTTATCACACCTGAACTACAGAGGTAATAGGACATCTTAGTATGTGTGGGCATGCACACAAGTTGGGTACTGCAAATTAGAATAATCACAGTGGGAGTCCTGTCTGTGTAATGAGTAGCTAAGTGTTACTGTAGTATAAATAATTTCTTCAGTGGACACTTTAACAGCATAATTTCAGTTCTGTTTTAGTGTAAATTGGTTAAATACATAGTCTGCCCATTCTGCCTCGAAGTTAGTAATTTATTTTTTCTGATGGTTTTTATAAGTTTTAGTTACACTTAAACAAAAATTCTAAATGAGCTGTTCAAGTTACTGGCAGTTTGTATAACTTTGCAAGTCTTCCCTTGTTCCTTATTTAATGGGGACACTGTAGTGTGATGAGTGAATAGCATGCTTGATTTGATTTAAATAAAGTAAACTTAGTGCAAACACCACGCTGGAGGCATCCGTGAAGGTCTTTGTGTTTGGCAGTGAAAATCAGTTGGTTTCAATTCTCTTATCTAGGAGATACAAAGATGATTGGTTTTAATAGCCAAGGGCAACATTTTATCCAATTTATCACCCTTCTGTCATTGCATATCTCACTTTCATCAATCGAAGTTTTGGCTAGGTAAACTTTTATTTGAGGTACCAGTCATATTTTAATTCAGTCTCAGCTATTACTTTTTGATTTTTAACTTGCTTTTTGACTTGTACCATCCCACGACCCTGGATTTTCTGATGTTCTAGAAATGTTCTAAGATGTTCTACTTACGTAGTATATCTGCGCAAAATATGCAAGTGGCAAATAGATTCCTCTGTGTTTGCAGTGACTTCTGTTAGTCTCTCAGTGGAGGAGATTACCTGTGCTTAGTAATGCTGTTGATGAAATGATGTGTAATAATGTACAATATTCTTTGAATGGCAACATAGAAATATATCCAAAGACATTAGTTTGAAATTTTCTGTTGATTGCCTCCTTAATACCTCTAATACACCATACACCTCTATTGCTCTAATGCACCGTATTACATTACATGGTACCTATCAGCACTTCAGTCAATTGAAAAGCTGAAGGAGGCAAGGGAAAAAACTGCCAAAACCTCCTCCCTGAGGATCTAGTAACATGATGGCTGCATTCAAGTCTGTAACAACTCCATGTGGCATTTAAAAAGCGACTTCTACTATGATATCTCACGGCCATTCATTCTTATTTGTGAATTCAAATTCTATTCAAGTTTTTAAAATAACTTTTAAATTTTGCTTCTGCTGAGGACTTACTTGAACATAAGTTCTGCTGAAAACTTGCATTCCTGATGCTCTTCCATTTGAAGCCAGCCCACAGTGCAGGACAGTATTTAGGACATACTCATTCAGATAGCAGAGAACAACAGGTTTTCCCATTCCCATCTGGAATCTCCTGCTTTGGAATATCTGTGTTGGGGTAAAGATGTCTTTCATACTTGCACTAATTCCATGACTAACTTTGTGCTTCTTAGGCTTGAAGGTTGGGAGAAGATCTAGAGGAATTTTTCATTTATCTGGAAACTTAATTTGGTTCTAGTGTCAACTTCAGGATGCTGTGGAAACCCAAGGGGTTGGTTTACAGCAGTCCTGTTCGGTCTGCATTAGACTACTGCTAGTTGCACTTTTAATTTAGGTGTTAGAAGCTTCTGCTAAAGTGACTGTACTCATCCCAGTTGGTCATTACCTAGCACTAGTATCCATCTGCTTCCACAGCTGCTGTAGAGTTCAGACTTTTGTCTATGTACCTAAGTTGCGATTACAAGGGAAAAAATCCCTGCTAGATAGTAAAGGGAGCATAGCATGTACAGTGTTTGTAACTCTTCTGTTTAATTTTTGAGGAAAGTGAAAGTCATTCCTAAATCTCAGGATTATAGACTTCTATATAAAAGTCTATATAGACTATATGTCTATACCTTTTTGTATATTGTGTATTCGTAGCAAATGTGTCTTTTTGACAAATAATGTGGAGTCCAAAAACCAACCTCTAAGAATTTTATGTCCACAATGTTTTTTTCTTTAACTTTAATATAGCTTTTGGCTTAAAGATCATATAATAGCTGCAGTACATCTTATCTAAAGATGATTTTAAGTGAGTAAAAAAGACCTTGAATTACCTGTTTCTGATAGTGTTATTTATGCAGGTAAACTTATTATTACGGTTTTTTTCAGTTCAAGGGTCTTGTAAAAATTTTTCTTAAAGTGATGGCAGAGCTATTATATCTAAGCAGAGCTATCATATATAAGTTGCCAGTGAACTGGCAGTACACTAGTACATTGTTTCCTTCCAATTGTGTAACAAAAGAGTTGTATTGCTGTCTTTCATTCTCTCATTGACACTTGCATCACCATGGTTGAACCATTAACCATAGCTGATCAGATTCTCTTCATTGTTCAAAGCAGTAGCCTTGTGTAAATGGTGAGAAGAAAATGTGCACCGTATTAAATCAAACTAAAAACATAGTGTGTGTATGTAAGGTTAAAATGCTGATCAGATTCTCTTCATTGTTCAAAGCAGTAGCCTTGTGTAAATGAGTATGGTGAGAAGAAAACGTGCACCTTATTAATTTAAACTAAAAACGTAGTGTGTATGTAGGGTTAAAATGCTTATCCCTTTTTGCTGTCAGAATCTTATGGAAGTGCTGCCAGGGATGTTTTGTGCAGGGAATGTATGTGTCCGGAGTGTGAGAGAGGACACTTGGAGCCATGTGTGAAGGGAATAGATGAAAAGATTTCATGTGTTGCAGGCGAGAGCAGGAACACACAGGGTAGTCCACAGCTCGGGAGCAGACCTACATTGTGAGACACCAGGAAATCATTCTTTGTGTCTGAGTTTCCTTCATGGTCATCAATATCTGATGGGTACTGTTCATTAAAGTATGTACCAAGGGTTTTGGGTGACTGAAAATAAGGTTGGGTTCCTTAGCTTATACGACTTGGGATTAGTAGGGTTTCAAGTAGTAAGCAAGAGGAGGGAGGGATGGTACTTCTCTTTTCTGTAGTTACTTGCTTCAAGAACTGTGAAGTATATTAATGTAAATCAGTTACTAATGCATGCCCAACACACAGCTCTCTTCTTTGCCAGTGTCATTTTCACCAGGTGACCAGTTCTCTTTTGTTATTGTTATCCTCCTGAAACCCTATTATGCTGCTTGGCACAGCAGCTTCATACTTAACTGAGCAGCTGTCACGCTGTCCTTCAGGTGAGACATGGCTCTGAAATTAAGAGTCTTTGGTACATTTGCCAAAATTAGCATTCTTTAAATAGGATACCAAAGCCTGCTCACCATGGAGAATGAGTGGAAGTAGATATATTTTCTAACAAAGGCGGTTGTGTGTGTATAAAATCACTTTGCTTACAACTTTGGGACTCTGGTAGCTAAAAATACGTTGTAAATTGAGATCAATAATTTTGCTGTTTCTTTAGATTGTGTTCTGATGTTGTACTGCTGTTCTGAGATCAGAGATGTACTAACACCTATGCAAAAGTTTTGTTTTATAATTCTATCATAGTAAACTTGAAAAAGCAAAGACGGAAAACCGAACTCAAGTTTAATGAAAAATGACCCCAAACACACCTCTGCCACTGACTTGTACAGTGTGCATCTGGATGTGTCCTGTATTTTATAGCAGCTTCCTTACTATGGAGCAGTGGTGATCTGTACATTTCTAGGTATAGCAGTATGAGGCTTGATTGTTTTGCCACTTGTTTTAGCAATCAGGCTGAGAAGAGCCATGTTCAGCATATGTACGGGGAAGGCAATTGCACATTAATTTGAAGTATTCACATGGTGAAGAAATGTAATTAGTGAAATAGTTAAACAGAATGCAAGCATGGACCTACCTAATGTTAAAATATAGTCCTTATTTGGAGCTAGGTCTTTTTGTTATACACCTATTAATGTTATAGGTTCACTTTAGGGGGAAAAAAGGGGCCACACATCATTTTAAAAGGAACTAAGCACATCACAACCTGTAAGGTCTTTATTCTAGCTAAAACAGACATAGATGGGTTTAAAGAGATTACTGGTTAACCCAAGAAATCTCTGACTTAGATCTCAAGTTCATGTGATTTCAAATGCAGAATTATTGGCACAGTATCAAAAAGCAGTGTCGTGGGTTGGAGCTGAAGTTGATTGACAGTTTCTCGATCCAATGGTGCTTTTCGATTTTGCATATTTAAACCTGCTGGAGGCGCGGGAACTCTCTCTTGCATGCCATCTTGCTGCAGGAGGGGAGGGGGGGAAATGGCTCCAGACCAGACTTTGGGAGCCGGGCCGAGCCTCCCCTCCCCCCCGGCTCCAGGGCATGGTCCCTGGAATGCTGAAGGAGACCTCCCTCAGGACTCCCCCTCCCGGGCAGCTGAAGGACACCTGTGGGCTGCTCTGCTGAGACCACCGGAGAGGTTTTCCAAGACCCGGGAGAAGCTTTCCGTTCCCCAACTCCACGGGGCGCCACCCAGGCCCGGTGGTAGCTGAGGTTCTAGCTTTCTCAGTCTGAGGAAAACATCAAATACCTGGCAGCATCAGAGGAAAAGCGTTTTTTCTCCAACATGCAACCCGACGAAAGTAAGCTGTTTAACATGGTATTGAGGTCAGAGGGAGAAGGAGGGGGTGGTTTGTGCTGGACGGAGCGAAAGATGGCGGCGGAAAGAAGAGGGCGGAGTCGTGAGCCGCGCGGAGCTTAAATCGACTCTTTACATGACTGTGGTAAAACTGTAATATCATAAACTGCTCTTTTCTCTTTAATCCATTTAAAGGATATGGGGGGAGTGAGAATTCTGTAAGCAGCCTGTGGAAAAAGAAAAGTGACCCACGCCAGGTCACTGGAGCTGTATGTTTAGTTTAAAACATTCACCCAGGACAAAAGATTTTTTAAGAGATTTTTGTGAAGAGGAGAGTTGTGAACTTCAGGCTGGAATTTACTTATCCTTAAAACAAAAACAGCCCATGTTTGGCCCATGACTGCAGTATGAAAAGACTGTGAGATTTGCATGAGAGAGATTAGTATGTTTTCCTTGCAATAGACTGTTTCCAGGTGGGCAGGACTTTTGCAAGTAGCAGTTTGGAAACCACAGTAGAGCAAAGAGAAGACCTCCTTTTTCCCTGAGTTTGGAAGGACTTTTTAAGTACTCTAATACTGAACAAAAATTCCATCATTGTTATCCTTGGTGCAAGCTGGGTGCAGGAGGAAGTGCTGGAAAAAGAGGGGAATGTTTATTTCTTATTTTCGTAGTGTTTCTTTCTTTTATTTTAATTCTAGTTATAATAAACTATCTTTATACTGTTTAAAATTTCTGACCCTGCTTTGTATGTTTCTCCTAATTCATATCTCACAGAAACAAATAAGTGAACTAAACCACAACAGGCAGGTTGACTTTTTTAAGCTTAACTAGACATGAAAGCACATTTACAGGAAGATTCCATTTTAATACCACAAACTCTACTTCTCTATCAATTTTTTTGTCAAAGAGGTGAGTGATTATCATGAAAAAGCAGAATCAGGTTTAGGAATTCCTAATCTGGTTGTGCCCCAGAGGAAGGAAAAGAGTTTTTCTGTAGCTTTAAAACTTTCTAATAAACTTAGGGTCAAGTTTAACAGTTAAACTTTACCAGCCTGGTATATGACACTTCTTGTCTTTGAATACTTCTGGAATGAAGTTTTGATTTACCACTGTCTTGGTAGAACTGGAACTTGTCTTTTCTTCTTTATTTATGTTCAAAATTCAAGAAAATTTCCCTGTGTACTTTGGAAGTTATTTAAACTTACATTCAAACTGATTTTGGAATACTAGAAATTAAAAATGGAATAAGCATGTAAATTATAACTGAAAATGTGTAAAAGGAACAGTATAAATGGCAATAAATTTAATTTTATTCCTTGTAAATCTATTCTGTGACTATGTATATATACAATATATGTTATAAATATATAGATATAAAAATGTGCACATATACATGTGTGTCTTGCAGCATCTCTAAACTCCTAGCACAGATTGTTTCTTTGTTAATGCATTTATAAACTCTTCTATTACAGCCTGTCAATATACCTTAGTTTAAATCTGTGGTGTGAAAACTGGGATGGCAACCTGAACCAGATCCCAATTTATCTCAGGCTATTCTCTTGTAAGCTCTATTAACTCAGGCTGAGAAATAGTAACTAAAGTGGTGGAGTAGTGAATCAACAGTATTTTAAATCCTCCCCACTGGCTTTGTAAGAGAATCCAGGCTGTTTATAATGCAATTATTTCTTGTCAGAATTCTAAGTGCCACTCTGTACAGCTAGAAATAAAGATGATGTATTTCAGGGCTTGGGTATTTTTTTTATTTATTTAAATGACAACATATTAAAACGTTGGTGCTTGGTGTGGAATTTTTTTTTTTCTTTCATTCCTGTATTATTTATACAGTGCTAAGAATTTGACTTTCGGTCTAATAATTTCTTTACTATTTTTAATCAAAATCAGTTTTGCTGGCATTCCTAATACTTATCAAGAATAATACATTTTTAAAAGATGTATAAATGATAGGAGTTTCCTTTCTTCATATCCATTTTTGTAACACGGCACCTGGCACTTTCTTCTATTCTTTTGCATTTTAAGGGGAGGGGAAATGCTGAAACAGTTTTCCTGGGTGTTTTGCTTCATGTTAAGAGAGCATTGAAGCTGCTGGAAGGGAGAAGCTCACATAAGTGACATTTCAGAATGTGTGTGACTACTATAAAGGCACGTGTGTGTCTGCCTCTGCCTCGTCCTGCTGAGCTGGCTTCTGGTGAAGTCTCGGGAAAAGACAAGCACAGCAAAGGGTTAAATTTTTACTATCAACCTCAGAAAGGCACATTTGCAATCCCTCCCAGTCTTGTCTTCCTTTTTACACTTCATTTGCTCACTGCTGCTCCTCACTTCAAGGCAGATCCTTTGACCTAAGCAGATTATTGTAGACGCATGAAGGACACAGCAAGCTATCCTGCGCTTTTAAAGGAGGAGATTTTGGCTCCGAAATAGGACACTAAGCTTTTCAGCCTTCTGCTGCTGTACCTAGCCAGCACGAGGCAGTGTCTGGGGGTGCTTAGTGGACTGCCGTGGAATCGGATGTGAAACAAAAGCAGAAGTGGCAGCTGCTGCAAACGTGGGAGCTGGTGCCGTTAGCGGGAAGCGATTGCCAGTAAGGGCCTGTGAGACCTGGGTTTCCTTGGTTTCCATGACAGTTATTAGGTAACACAGAAATTGAATTGTCTCCCACAGTGCTCTTGGGGGATAGTGGTATGACGGGGTGCTCCAGGGACACAGACTTGCAAGCAACTCATCACTCGAAGCATGTAAAACTCCCTGGATTGTTGTGCCTTACTTCTTTGTTTGCTGTGTCTTGCTTGTGTTTGCAATTTGCTCTGCTTTGTTGATTTTTTTTTTTTTCTTTTGATGGAAGACCCTGGCTACACCTTTTCTCAATATTTTCCCCTTTTTATTTAGAGCTGATCTTGGCAAAGAGAGGATATGAACAATTATACAGGTGGGCTACTCGGGGGGAGTGAAGATATAAGGCATCCAAACAGGTACTGGCAACCTGCAGCTCTGTAAAAATGCCACTCCAGCAGATTTCTGTAGTTCCAGCGCGGGAGACTGCCAGCAATGGGAGAAGTTCAGTGGGCACAAACAAAGAGAAGAGCAAGAAAGTCGAGGTAAGAGGAAGGTTTCAATTCGCTACGACAGGGTGAGTGTGCCTTTGGTAGGCAGTGGGTCTGGCTGTGCAGCAGGATGCGGCGTTGCTGGAGCGTTGCAGAGTGCTCAGGGGTGCAGCTGTAGCACACTGCAGGGGATGCTGTAATAGCAGCATCTCAGCATTACTGAGACAAGGAGCCTGCTTCAAAAGTAAAATAAATAACTGAAGGAAGTTACAAACTGCATTAGGGGGTTTTAACATTTTCATTTAAGTGAGTGCAGCCTGCTAGTACTGGCAGTCATTGTTCCTTACAAGCTGTCAAGTAGCAGTTTCTTTATAATAGGTTGGATGAAAAAGTAGTTTTAGTAAAATTCCTGTCTTTGTGTAAAACCAAGAAAAATACCGTACTAAGGCCTGTCTTTCTAATATGCATGTGTTATAGGCATAAGCTCTATAACTTAGTCTTTTTACCATTTAAAAGGCATCAGTGTTTTGTTCTTTATCTCTTGACTGACTTTCTTTGATTCTTAAACATACAAAAGTGTTGTTTCATCAGTAAATACTATATCCTGTTGTCTCCCAGTTAAGAAGAACCTGTAGGTTCAGATTACATTAATGGTTAGTACAAAAAAAAAAAAAAAAGAAGCAGAAAATCTATGCAATTTTAATGGTATTTTTACCTGTAGGAATCTCTTTTGGTATGTATACATTAAACATGTGTTGTGCAAGAGCAAAAAAAAAAAAAAGTATCCCTTTCAAACCCAAAACATAAGTTTAGTCTGTTGATAGATGTAGCAGTAAATGTATATAACATAGACATCTGCCTTTTACAGCCATGTTTCTTGTCTTTGTGCTTTTCGTTTCCCCTTGCTGTATGGAAACCAAGGAACTATTGGGAAAACAAACATGATGTCTTTTAAGTATTGTCTGAGAGACTGTGACAAACTGCATCCCTGAAAGAAGTCTCTTTTCTTGAGGACTGTGTGACATAGTTTTCAGGAAATTGTTAATTTCAACAGATGGTTGATTCTCATAACAGGTCTGTGTGATTGTGGAAAAGTATTGTTTGGGGGTTTTTTATTTTTAAATTTAAGATAATATTTTTGCTCAATATTTGGCTATGATTATTATTTGATTATTCTGTTTTTCATTTGAGCACTTTGGTATAAGTAGTATCCTTCCCTGGAAGTAGTCTCGAGTTCTTATCTGGTAGCACAGTCATAAGAGTTCATAATATTTTGGGATTTGTGTCCTGAAATGGAAAATTTTGGTTTGGTTTTATTCTTCTATTAATTGGTTAAAGATGAAGGTTCAGATAAAAACTGTTCTTTGTACTAAGGTTCAAGGTGTGAAAAGCAGAAATGTGTTGTGTTACCTGGCTTAAATTGTTCTCTGGCATTCTTGTTTTAATTTGATCATTACAATTAACTGAAGAACACATGTAATATTCACATGGGAGTCAGATAAATGTGAGAGTTAATTTAGATGGGTGGGGGAAATGTGGAGATTCTGAATTGTGAGAATCATCTAATGCACTTTTCTGTTTGGGTTGGTTTTTCTTTTTTTCTATGAGGGCTGGGTTGTATCAGTTCAGCAAGACTCCAGTGTCTCAGAAAACAGTCTCTTGAATGTTGTGGAAGTTATATATCAGAAAAGAGCAAAATGACACGGATAACTAAGTTCATTAAAGTTCTCTTTGAAACTTCATATAAATAGTACCAAACACCAACCCTGTAAAACTCTCAACCAAACTTAAAGTAAATGGTACTCATTAAAATGTGTTTGCCAAACTGCTCTTTGCTGGTCAGAGCATAATCATTCTTCTCAAGTTTCTGCTCATCCTATAAGGCTTGTGGCTAGATTTATACAGTGCTTAGATTTATACAGTGTAAAAACTCCCTGTTGTTATTGGTGGAGATAGTAGCCCAAACACTAAAACTGTTTTTCTCATAATATCTACTTATGGAGATTATGACAATGTTCAGGTTTCTTTTGTGCATGTAATTTGGGAGTAGTGAACCAGTCTTTTTATTGTCTAGACAGAGATTCCTCAGGCTTATGTAGATGGTGGTCTACCCCTGCAAATCCGGCACAGTTTGGTTCTCACAAAGGGAAACTTCCTGCCTGGTACTCAGTGTTTGTATCTGTGTTGGTGAGTGTCTTCTGGGTTCATGGTATTCTGATATTATTTCTACAAGTACCTGCTTCCTCTGCCTTTCTATTAGCAGACTTTTTGAGGTGAAAGCTAAATAAAGTAGTTAAATGGGCTTCTAGCTGAGAGCATCAAGCTGGTTCAGGTTCAGGAAGACATGAAAAAAGGGAATGTCTGAAAGGTCTTCCAGTTGCTAGGATAACAATTGTTAGGATTGTATGCCAAATCCTATTATTGCTGAAGAATTTTATGCAATGTCCATACAATGGCATTAACATTTATGAAAAAGAGTTCATCTTCTGTCTAATTGCAGAGCTCGATGCAGTGAACTGTTTCCAACTTCATGGTGAATTTGTAGATCTGCCTTAGTCACATATAACTGAGGTTCTTAATGGCGCAGCTCATTCTATAATGCTTTTCTGTGATTTTTAGATGCTTGTACACTTGCTTTACTGAAGGTTTTAATATTTGTCTGTGCACACTTATAGATGATTGCCAAACACTGATCTGTCATTAAGAATATTAAGTGCAGTATCACTTAGGAGCCACAAGTGCCCATAGTGGACCTCTGGCCAATATTAGGAGTAGAGGTGTGATAACGATGGCTAGAGGGAGTGTTTACAGGCAATCTTTCCATGCAATGTCCTGTGTGGGAGTAAAAACTTTAGTGCAGCCTATTCCTGCAAATTTTCTGTGATTTGCCTCAATAATTAGCAGAAGTTGTAGCGAACAATGGAATTTACTTCAAATTTAGCTACAGAGCTGCTTTGAATATAGCCTAAAGATGAGGTAGGTTTTTCCCGTAATGAAGCAGTGAAGAGGTTTAGGTGTTGAATAACTTGTTACAGCAGCTGTACACTACATTTCAATACACAGGTATAATCTTCTGCTAGTTTGTTTCACTGATTTTAGGAAAGCTTACCAGTCATTAATGCTATGGATTTTGCCCCAGACATTTAAGTGTACAAACTGTCTTTCTTACTCTTTTAGCAATGCGGTTGGAAAAGTTTGTTGCAGAAGACTAAAGTATAAAATGCATTCACAGCATGATGTGGGCTTTTTTTTTTTTTTTTTTAATTATTAAGTAGTTAATTCAGCTTTCTTCAATATTTGAGAAGTATCATAAGTTTATGGTGAAGTATGGAATTGGGTTTCTGTGACAGAGAAAAACACTTGGGTATCTGTTTTCAGAAGAGTTTACTAATGGAACTGTTGTTCGAAGTGAATTACGTCAGTAGCCTAAAGATCAAATTATGTCATCAGGACTCCAACTTTAGTGAGTTTTTTGAATATATAGGCTTCAGTGCCTTGACACCAGTGTCAATTTAATATATGACCCCTATATATTTTATATATGAATAATAATTCAACAGTTACATTTAACTTCTGGTTGATTTTCTCTACTCCAATAAAAAAGGTGCAAGAAATGTGTAAGATTGCTGAAGAACATGGTTGATGAAATGCCTGCTCTGGCTCATAATTGTAGTATTTAGTAGTGAACATACACTGTGAGGTTTGTAAAGTAGCCTCAGTTTACATTGTCTTGTGTCTGTATGGGCATGAATTATTACTCTAAAGGGAGTTAAGTACAGAAATAAAATTTCATACAGTGAGAAATTTGGACAGGGCAAGTGAGTGAAGGTCAGCAAAAATACTATCTAACACTAACCAAGAGTTTGCAAGGGTCATTGAATACACTGCCATGACCACTGTGGAAAGCCAGGCTTGAATGTTGTATTCTTAGAGTGGTAGGAGTAAGTTTGTAAAAGCCAAAAATTGTCATGATATGGTAGAGAAGATACTCCTTTATGCCAAACTGAATGTGTAAATACTACACCTTTTCAGCTTAAGCAGTTTTCAGTACATGGTACTGGAAAATTTGCATGTTATCTGAGTGTAAAAAATTCAGAGTAGAAGACACCTTAGTAAAGAACGCAGTGGGAGATATCAGTCAATCTTGACTTGGTTACCTTGCAAGACTTCGTTTAAAAGAAGAAAACCCCAACAAAACAGTCTTTGTAATATGGTTTTTGGACACATTCACATGCTAGTATAACTTACTTGTTACAGTGATGAATCTTTGTTGCCCTACCCAAAACCAAACCCAATATCCTAAAGATGTTACAAAATTTGATATTCTGTAGTTAACAAGTAACAAATTCACCATGATATTGTTGCTTTATTTTTAGTTTTGATTCTTGCTTATAACTGGTAAATGGTTTTCTTTTTAGGTCTACTGTGTTTCTCTTGTCTTTATATATTTTATTGTTCTGGCAGAGGTGATGATGACTATTAGTTTCCTTCAGAGAACTTCCTAGAATATAATAAGATGCGAGGAGGAACCCTCACTCCACTGTGTATTGTACTTCAGCATGAAATTTAGTTCCGCACCCTGCCCAGTTCTGTGCTGTGAAGGAAACTTTGGACCTCTCTGTTCTTCAGCAGTGTTTTCATCTTCTGCCTTCTAAAAGCAGTAAGACAGAACGAGACCTGTAACTTTGGAGGCTTTAAATATTACCTGAGAAATACTTGGCATTTATGAAGGAGTATAGTAAATTGGATTTGAACTTGATGGTTTTTCTTTTCAGTTTGTACCTTAAAGAAAAAAAAACAACGTGTTGCTCGAAATTATGTATGCTCATTTATTATGTGGAGCATGCATTTTTTTGCAAGCAGATCTTCAAGTCAGAATTGAGACTGAAACCTATGGGGTCTTGTGAATGCCACTTTTGAGTAGCTGCTAATATTTATTTTAAGCACCAGACTAGAATAACTGCTAATGTTTACCTTAAAGCTTGTTAGTAGTTTAGGAGGTATTGACATGTTTTTTAAAGGAGGAAGCCGTAGCTGAATGTTATTGATGGGAATGAATTGTTTTACATTTATCTATGTTATCTCACTTGTAACTTACTTAATTTTAAATAGATGTAATGATAGATGAAATATTTTTAAAGGCTTACACTTCCTTACGTGCTACAAAGAAAGTCCTTATACACTTTTATTAAATTATTTTCATGGCAGTTGTGAAGCATGTCCAGAGACATTTGATACTTGAAACATGTCTGTAATTAAGGAAAAAAGGTACTGGTTTTACATGTTGATGTTGTTTTATTGCCTTACAACCTTTAAGTCAAGCAATATATTGGGATTTGTTGTGGTTTTTTTTGTCTGGTTGTTTTGTTTTGGGCGCACTGAGTGTGTGTGTTTTGTTTGGTTTTGGTTTGGTTTGGTTTTTGCTTTTACATAGGAAGCCTAATATTTAGTGTATTTAAATTTGTTAGTGGCTTTGATCACTTTGTCAAAGGTTGAAAATAGTGTAACTCCTAATATGTGACAATTTCCCTTATACCAGTGCTAATAAAATGGCTTAAGGCATGTAATGCAAGGAATAAAAGTCTCAGAATTGCAGGATATTATAATGAAATAATTCATAAGCCAGATAGGTGATTTTGTGGCTGATTATCTCACATTCTAAAAATTTCTTAAGTATAGCTTAACAGATAATTAGATATGGTCATTTATTACCTAAAATACACTGGGATTTTTTGCTACAGGAAGGGTAAGGATGTTTGTTTTCAATGACAGCTGAAAAGAGTAATGTAATTACAGTCTTTTTAGGAGGTATAATTTTTCATTCAGCAAGAGATGTGGGGGTGGGAGAATGGGGAGGCGAAGCTCTGGCGTATGAATCAGATTACTGATGTACTCCGACATGTATTGCTTTCACTTCATAGTTTTTCTTAATGTAAAGCTCTTGTTGAGCATGATGTCACATACAATTTATGACAAAATCTCTAATCCTGTTTATTGTCAATATTATGTGGTATTTCTCAAAAGGGAAGTTATTCTTTTCTGGACATGACCATTGTTTGGACCTCTATGCTATATTTGCATGGAAATCCAACTGCATCTGCAGTTGTAAGACACTTCCAAGTAAAGTTTTTCTGTAGTTTTGTGGTGATAGATTGCTCCTGTGATCAATGGTTGAAGTGCTCCCAAAGTACACACATAAATCAGACTGTGGCATGCTTAGTTATCTTTAAGATGCTTTAGAAAATTAAATTCTTTATCAGTAAGTCTTCTGGTCCCTGTTTGGGAAATGTTGTTCTTTTGGTCTGCCATGTGATTCTTATGACAAGCACTTTTATGGCAGTGAGAGAAATGGGAAATGTTACCTAATACATGCTAGGTGTGTTATAATAATTTTGAAACATTGTTCCTTTTTTATATTTCTGTGAATAAAAAACATTACCTTGCTGTCAGTAAGAAAATAAGTGATTTCTTGCTATGCTGTTATTACCATGCTTTGGGATAATGCAATTATTTATTGGCTGCTTTTCCAGATAAGATTATGTAAAGGCTGCTGGCTGCATAGTATTTTTTTTTTTGGTCAGGCTTTTAATGAAAAGTCCATAAAAGAATATTTCTCCAATTTGGGTTGCTGTGTATTAACTATGCATCCAATAACAGTATTGATTTTAAAGTTGATCTTTTCACTGATTAAGGATTTGAAGCTTAAGATTCTATATCTTGGTAGCCTTCTGCCTCTTCATGTTTGTAGCCAGTGCTTACAATCTGCTGGTGCATGTCTTTTGTTGCTGCTGAAGTCTGACTACAAGTCTCATGAAGAAAGCTTTCATAATTCCTTTTATCCCTGGAATTCCCTGTTCCAATAAATTGAATTGGGCTTGTGTGTGTATTTTTCCTCTCCTACACTAAAATGCCTCTCAGTTTAAAATATTAGGCTTCAGATTTCATTTAATTTGGATTTCTCTCTAAAGTTAGTCTGAGGTTTTACAGAGGAAGAATTTCCATATTAAAATTAATTGTATAATTTTCCTGCTAAATGGTATTTTTTAAAAACAAATGCAAAACCCCAACAAACGAAAACCATGAACACAAAATTTTTCTATCTTTAATTAATGGTTGTTTGTCTTGTCTTCAGCTACAAGCTTCCATGCTTTAGTTTCAGGACTTACTTGGGTCCTGAAATATATTGAAGCAGTGGCTGTAATTGAGACAGTTTGCAGAATGTGTTGTGGTCCCTCAGCCGGGTAGCTGAATGGAATACCAGGAACTGGATACAGTTCAGGAAGCTGAAAAACTGATTATTTTCTCTAGGTAGCTTTCACACTGATTTCCGTTAGGAAGAGTGTTCTGTGAGCTGTTTGCCCTGGTGCAGATGCTTTTCTTCTGGGGGGTTGGCATGTTGCAAATAAAGTTCAAATAAAAGTTATCGAAATCAGAACTTTGTCATCAGCAAAGCCTGTTTCCCAAGACTCATTTTAAAGAAGTATTCTTGAATCTAGTCAGCATTTTAAAAAATACCTTCCACAGTCACATACACCTCACCATATCTTGTTCTGTTCAAAGACAACTCTCAGGCATTGAAATCTGGTTGTTGGCAACTATTCAATTAGTTAAGAAACAGTATAATAGAGGTTCAAATTGCTTGAATATACTGGCAGCTTTGCAAAACTGATGCTAGCCTCATAGGTTTCTCCAGTTTTGTCTAATTCTAGCTATCTGAACAAGAAATTTTAAAATCCTATGTTTTCAGGCATATAGAATTCTATAAAATGATTATTTACAGTAATACGTAATTCTTCTTCATAACCATGAACAAAATAATGCTGAGTTTGGTATGACTTTTTTTTTTCTAAGGCAGAAAAGACTTGCCCAACCTGAGGGTCTTTCTCAAAGACACTGAGAACGTTCCTCAATCTTACCATGAATGGGAAAGATTATCTTATGTATAGTGGAGACAACGCTTTCAGCTCATATCCCCCCTATGGAAGGGGAAGGGTGTTCATTATGCCTGGCTTCCGATAATTGTTACAAGCGTATTAGAGATACAATTCTAGTTTCTGCAGCATGCATGTGTAAACTACTCAAATTGCATGAGGCTTGTTGGTTCTTGTCCTTTAAAATGAGGTGGTTATTGCAGATCTGCTGAATTCTGTACTTACAGATGAAGGCATTGTTCCACCACTACGGAGATCACTCAGGGTCCGTTACAGACTCTTGCCTTCCTTCTGCTGCAAAGGCTTTGCTTGTCTCCAGAAAAGATTTTCATAAAATACACACATTTCTTAGCTCCTATTTAGATGTACATTGGTAACTTTATTATTTTGAGGTTTTCTTCTTTGTTGTTCATTATTATTTTCAATAAAAAGGCAAGATTTTATATTGGGGAGTGTAACTTGACTGTGTAACCTTACTTTTAATGGAAATACAAACAGCAACTATTTAACATTTCTAGGGTGGGATGGCTCTCAGCCTACTTTGAAGTATCAGTAGATCTTTCAACTTTTTTCCTAGACTTTGAATACACAAGATTTTACTTCATTTCTCTATCAGTGCTGCCTTTTAAAATTGTGGCAGCAGGACAGTATGTGTAGACAGTGGAAGCATTTCCTTTTTCAGAATATGTCTCTTAAGACTATCCATGTTGTGGAATGAAACTTTTCAGTCATTAGCATGATGCCTATACCTTCATTTATCTCTGTTATTAGCCAAGTGCGTCCACCTATGTAGTCATAGGATTATGTGAATGTAAAAGATTGGAAATATTTTAGTGTCAATGATAAGAAAACTGTCAGTTGGAGCAATTAGATGTATGTCTCAACCCTATGACAGGTGATCCTAAGGAAACCCTTTTAGTTCACTCACTAGATATATTTGAGATTACAGCTGTATTTTACAGTACCATCATGCTGAAACAGTTTAAAGTAGTTACAGTGATGTCTTATTGATTTTAAAGAAATGCTTGTCTTGTTAGAGAGATTTGTCGTCTAGTGGCAGCCCAAATAGAAAGCCCCCTCGCTGTCATTTCCCTTAAAATACCATGTTTGCAGATGCTTAAAGGGAGACTTTTCCATCCTGTACTCTACCATTACTGCAGTAGCCCGCTGCACTGGCTTTGTTGCTTTGATGGGGATAAAGATGCAGCAAACGCGTTGCCCTCTTAGTACTCCCTGTGCTTCTGGGCAAGAAATCAGAAACCTTCATTTCAGTATAGGATATAAATGTCAAATACTTGGTGCAAGAACAGAACGAAGCAGGGGTAAGGGTCAGACAGCAATGCCACGTTAGTATTTCTAAGTTTTAGCTATATTTATCTATTCCTTCCATTCACTTCAGGCACTCTCTTTCTTTGAGAGGAAAACAAAATGCTCCTGATCACTTGACTTCTGCAGTGGTAGGTAAGACATTACCACAGGGCAAATGGTTAACTGATCAAACCTTGTGAAAACAGCGCACTGTGTTGGTGAAATACGTGTTTGCCTTTTTGGCAGTGAACCCTGCAGTGCTGGTGAGTAGGCACCAGGATGTCTGAGCATGGTGTATCACATACTGGATGCAGCTAGAGCCTGTGGTGGTTAGGCAGTGTACATGGCCCAAAGAGGAGTCAGTTTGGTAGCCGTAAAAACTGTGTGCCTGGAAGGACGCCGTGTCTGCAGTTTTCTAACTACTTCCAGACTTTTGATCTGAATACGAGAGCTCAGACCAAGGTGGGAATGTGAATTGGGTTTCCTGAACCCTCTGACAGTGCTGTCTCACCGTTACAGATGGGCAGCGACAGGAATGCCTGTTAAGACCCTCTAATGCTGCTGCAGTCTCCTCCAGTGAGGAAAGGAGGTCACAGCATGCACAGGGCAGTGCTGCTGTGAGCTCAACTTATCCACATGCTGTGCCTGAAATCTGTTTCAAGTCTCATTAGTGAGGAATGCCCACTGTAGCCAGTGTCTGCAGGTAGTGTGGTTTGTCCCTCCTGAGCCACAGTGAAAGTATTGAATGCTGGTTCGCTGTTGGTCCTCTTCACAGGATCCATAGCCAACCGTTTAATGCATGAAAATGGTGTTATTTTTGATGGTAGTTTTTCTGCTGTATTTCTTCCTGCTCCCTCCATCATCTATGAATGCTGGTCTTTGACAATTGGATGGACTAATTTGATGGACACCTTGCAGTGCTCTGATGTTGGTTCTAATTCCAGATGTAATTTTCTGTGCTTTCATTTTTCTCCTCTGAAGTAAGTGTGGCACTGCTCCTTCTGTTTTCACAGAACATTACTAAATCCCCCAGTGAAGTCCATTTTCTAAGGGATGTGGATGTGTTGTGTTGTTTCCTGTGGGTAGATCCTGTAGGTAAAAAGTTTCCATGGAAACAATAAGCCCTTATGCTTTTACTGTTCCCTTATAATCATGAAAGTTCTGTGCATACAGTACAGTTTGGATCAACCTATTTCTCATATGGGGGCTCCATGTTTTTTGCCATTCTAAGCTTTGTTTAAAATACAAATGTTAATCACTTATCTCTTGTGCAAATGTTGAGTGGGGTTGAGAATTTGGACTGCTTGTTTCACTGTCCCTTTAAAATTTCTGAATATTAACACATAAGAACTAAAATCATAAGTTATAAAAAATTGTAAGACTAATAGTAAAATTTGATGTCTTTTGATTGTGTGATTATTTGGGGATTTTTTAAAATTCAGTAATACAATCTTTATTTTGTGTGATTTATATGACCATAAATGATATTACTGCTCTTCTGTGTCTTTAGCAGATTGGTAGAAGGGCAGTTGAACATTTTCATGAATTATTTCAAGGTTCTGGTATTCCCATCAGGCTCACAGTCTACATTTCTCATAAAATAAAACACTCAACAGACTGGTCACGATAGTGCTGTCAAGCCAAATGTGCAAGGAGTTAAAAAGTATCACCATTTAAAAAGATGGTGGGCTAAAAGATCATCATTCAGAATTGCCTGGTTCAAAACATTTCAAACTAAAGGAAAAGTCAAACCATTCAGAATATGTTTTGCATATTTTCACAGATTGTGTTATCAAGCTTTTCTCTGCAATCTTAATTGCAAGGCAATGGCTTGTAAGAGAAATTTGGCATTCTTGCTTAATAATACAACTATGAGAATGTGCATTGCTTTTTTTACTTCCAGTGGTTTCATGGTTTCAGCATCTGCAACCAGCCAACCTGGACAGAAGATTTTGAGTTCACTTAAGATCTTAATATAGAACTCTCCACTTTTGAATTGCTGCTGTCCAGGTGTTATAGGAGAAATATGACAGAATCAGTTTTCTCTCTTGTGCTGGTTTGGCCAAATTGGAGGAGAATATCCTCTGAGGGAAGGCAGGTTACCACCACCCCTCCCCCAAAAACAGGTTTGGGAAAGAAAATAATTTCCTCGAAGGAAAGTGAAAGAGATAAACACTATTTATTTAGCAAACACACAGAAAAGGATAATAATGCTAAATAATAACAATCCCTCACCGTGGAGAAACTGGGAAGATTTCAGAGTCCTTCTCTGGGTGTGGCCTCTCTCCTCCTCAGCGCTGGGTCAGTGGGCCCCTTCCAGGGGGCCTCGGAAAAGAAGTTCTCCCCCAGTGTCGTCCAATGTTGTAAAACAGTCCCAAAGAGAAGACAAAATAAAAAAAACCCCAAAAGTCCCAGGAAAACTCTCTCCGGAGAAAAAGAGCTGCGAGCTGGCTGGAAAGCAAGGTTGCTGCCCTCCGCACTCCCTGCCACCGAGCCCAGAGAGAGCTGTGTGTGTCCTTGAGCAATTGTTTTGAAAAGTTCGCTCAGTTTTTCTCTCGCACCCAGTCTTAAAGGCACAGAATTCATCTTCTGGGCATAGAGTGGATACACATCATAAAGTCATCCCAAGACATCTCTGAAGCTAATGTAACTTTCATTGTCAAAGAGCTAAGCTTAAACAAATAGATTATGGCATGACTGGGAATAGCTACTCTGCTGCTACACTTCACAATGCTGCCACACACAAGTGACTGACCTGTTCTATAGAACTTTGAGGTACCGCTTTTGTGTCTGTTCTGAAAAAAATTGGTTGACCTCCAGCATTTTGCTAAACTCAATTTTTCCTGAATTAGGGGAAAATTTAAACATCTGGTGATTGGGTTGTTGATTCATATAATGTTTTTTTTGCTAAAATGATTATCCCAATTAATATAGATGTCTCTGTATGGTAACTTAATGTACAGATAAGTTAAGTGCTGGTAAAATAAGTTAAACTAAGTTAAACTAAGCTGTTCAATGTGAAATCTCTTTTGTTTTTGTTTGGTTTTTTTTCCTTTGGAAGCCCTACATTAAGACTTGATACTTCCTAGTGTGCACAAGAGTATTCTGTTTGCCAGTCATTTTCTGGCAGAATAGTGTTTGGCACCGAGTAGAATCAGAAGGCTGGAACATTTAAGATACAAATGCTGCCCTTCTACTAGTAGTGAAGTATTACTCTGTTCAAAATATAAGCAACCAAACCCTGCTGATGTTCTAGCTCTTCTATGAAGTGATTAGTCATTGTAGACCTAGCCTTGAAATCAAACATTTTGACTGCAAAATAGGTTTTGTCTCCTTACATTACTGGTAATGAACATTTTGGTGACACTGAAAATAATAATGTAATATTATGTGTTAAGTAGGTTTAAGTGGCATTTATGACATAATAGCATGTCTGAGTTCTCACATCTATAGTGCAAATACCTATTCCCAATTTTATGCTTGTTCAGTTCAATGAGAGAAAAACTAAACGGTATTTCTTTGGACTTTACTCTGCCTGAATTGCTGCTAAAATATTTAATGGTGAACTACCATTTCAGGTGTAATTTCTAGAAACAGATTCACTTACTGTCTTTCCCATGATGAAGAGGAAAAAATACTTTTATCACTATTTGTCTGTATGTTTTCTTACATTATTTGCTTTGCATGTGGGTCTGTGTGCTGGGGGATTCTCAGTTGTTAATTGTGCTGTCTTTTATGGTCTAGATTGATTGCTGGAGCTATGTTCAGTATATTATCTGAGTAATTAGCCTTTTTTTAAAGAAGGTTTTTTGGGGGGGTGTGGTGTTTGGGGGACGTTTTTGTTTGGGTTTTTTTGGTTGGTTTGGTTTCATTTTTGTTTTTTTTTTTTTCCAAAAGGTGAGCTTCGGCTGTTTTACATCATTGGTACCTTTGCTGTACCTAATAGGCTTGAAAATTTCTGCTTATTGAGTACTGTATGTAGGAGTCATTTTGGTTAAAAAATTATTTCTGTAAGGAATGTTCAATCTGTTCTATGCCAGGGGTATTTTTACATGCTGTATGATTGTTTTTCTGTCTCTTCCAGCAATTTGTAGGGTCTTTTTTTTCATGGTATGCCCAAAGGGGTTTTTTTATGCCTCATGCAGCTACCTGTAGTAAAATTTCTCTAAAATTATAAAAAATTGAGGCCATCAGATATGGGCTAAAACCACCTCCAAGATAATCATTGGTCTATATGAAAAGTATTTACTTGTGAGTGACGGAAAATCAAGTTTTGCAAAATTTGAACCTCAGACAAAGACTTGCCCAAATTTACTCCTTTTTTGTTGAAAAAAAGCTGTTTTTGGAAAATGTGGAGGAAGAGTGGCAGTTTCAGGGTAAAGAACACATCTATTTTATGCACAAAGCAACAGAGAACCTTTACCAGGTGTTCTCATAAAGTCAGTTATGTTTGATATAATGTTAGGGCCACCAAAATCCACATTATAAAACGTTGGCCTTCACTTCTGCATCTGAAAATACATGTCTGAATAGCAATTACTTGTCATGCATGTAAAATTGTGGATGTAAAAACAGCAGAGCGTGTCACTAGGAAAATCAGTTCTAAACACTGTGTGCGCTGAGTAGATGCTCCATAAAATTTATCTTACACAAAAGGAAATAAATGCATGGGCTATAAAGAAGTGTGCAGCAGAAATGCTGGCTGTGATTTTGTGGATTTTTTTTTCTGTGTAAGAACAAAAGTTTCAAAGGAAAAAAGCTATCAAAAAATCCCCACTTTGCAGAGCTGAGCAGCTGGTAGAAGGTGTCTCTTGACAAAGCTGGCCACACTGATCCTGTTATTACTATGAATTTGTACAGCTTTCATGGCTGTTGGAGAGCAACAGTCTGCAACTGGAAGATGCTGGGTGTATGTACCTGCAAGTCTCCAGAGTGACTTCTGTGTGCAGAACTCTCTGGCATGCATCAGAGAATATAGTAGTTCCCTGACATAATTACTTTTTCTCAGTGTAAAGGGCATCTGAAGCTATTTATGCAATTACATTTAAACTTCTTTTGGGTTTTGTTTGTTTTAATAGGAAACTTTCTTGAGGAAAGACTGAAATTATGCATAAAAAATGAAGCAATAACTCATTAAATAATTAAAGATAGATTGAAAACTCCCATTTCAAACAGAAAAAAATATTGAAGCTCATGATCAAGCATTTAGAATATCCGTATTATTTTTATGTAGCATATGTGGAATTGATGAGTAGGAAATTGTTTTCAAATATTTCTAAACATCAGTAATCTTTGTTCATTCTCCTTATGTATTGTCCATGACTGCATAAAGTCAATACCTCTCTTCCTATATGATATTTAGAAATGAAACTTAATCATACCTATTATGTTCTTAGCTTTCAGATTTTGAGTAGTTGTTAAATGCAGAGTTGTATTACAGCATGAGGCGTTTGCAGAATTTTCAGTTAATACTAAATACCACTTAATCAGTGTCAGATATGTTTTAATTTGCACAACTTTAAGTAAGAAACATATAAACTTGAAACAAGGAGAGGATGCTAGGGATCCTTGATTGTAATATTTGATGGTCCAGTAGTTCCCACCTCTTAGTAATATAGTTAAAATGGTGATGGCAACATGTATTTAACCTGAGGGATTTTTGAAGTATGCTTTATTACATTTTGAGGTCGCCCAGAGTGCAAATTTTAATTGTTATTTCTTAGAGATATTAATGTGGATTTAATGTGGGAAAGTTCTGCACATATAATAGAACCTTCTAGAGGGAAAAAACCATGTATTTTCCCAGGGGAATATAGGGCATACAAGAACAGGGTGCATCATGGCATAAAAATATTTGGTAAAAAAATATAAACTACATCACAAAACAAAATGTTAGACTGGGTTGACATCAATTTCTGTTGTAAGAGTTCTTTTCTATGAAATTGGCAGGTACTGTAAGGATGCACACACCGATCAAGGCTCCTGCTCCTTTGGCCCAGCTGAGTGCCACCATAGGCTGGGGACAGAGGGCAGTTGCTCCAAAGGGTCCAAGTGCTCAGTCCTAGCTTACAGCTGGCTTTCTTGAGTAGCCAGCTGTTCCACATCAGACTCAGCATTCTGCATGGTTTTTGGCACCCATAGAGGGCTTCTCATTGACAGGCACCTTTCTCCACGTTTTTATTGGTTCCTGACTTGGGTTATTAGATTAAAATGCCAATTGCTTCGATGTTGTATGGTCCCCAACTAATCTCTTTGATTTTTTCCCATATATCTGAAGGCAATTAGTGGTTGTTTCCTGGGTTACTGTGACTCTCTGGACTCTCACCATGAAGATATTAAAACAACATAAAGCTGTATAACTGCTTTATTTCCTCTTCCTTGCATAGCTAACCTGTGAAACAAGATGGACCCTCTCATTTGTCAGAGACTTGGGTCAGCCTTCCCCATGCCATTTACATGTGCTATCAGTGAAAATTATATTTGTTTTTCAAATTGTTATCTACTTGGTGGGCATACCTGTGGTTCAGACCTTGTTTTATCTGAGTGATGCCTTCAAGTAAGCTTCACCTCATGACACACTCATATGTGTGTATGTACATGTCTTTTTTCAGGAAGCTTGCTAAGATAAAAAATTGGCAGTATTTGTAGTTAATGACCTCTGACATTATCTGTCTTTTTGATTCTTTTGTCACACATTCAAGTTTGGTAGTTGCCTTTTTGCCATAATTTAACATTGAAATAAATTGTGTGTGATATGTGTGACATGTAGTGACTGACACCTGTTAAGATAATACTGTTTGAATTGTTGCATGAGGCACAAGCTGTTGAGTAATTTATTTGCTAGCCCTTTACTTTCCTTCCATTTAATTGTAGTAAGTCACATACCAAAATTTGGCCTTTATTAAAAAATTTGTCTCTTCAGTTCCTGATTTAATTTCAGTGTATTGACTGTTCTGATAGTGCAGATAGTGCTGTTAAGTCAAAATGGTGATATTTACCGTGTGAAGTATATATTACTGGTTAATAAAGCATCACCCATCTACCTGTAATTGGTTTATGGATAGATATTATTTGCATAAGTTTCCTGACATAGGTCTCTCCTTTGAAGTGCTCTTATGCCCAACTGTAGTTTCACAGCTTTTGTTTCTGCAGTGAGGCTCTTTGTTTTCTGTTTTGTCTAATGATACAGTTAAATGCTGGTTTCTAACAGAGTAGCAGTTCAAGAATTTTTCTGACCAAATAACACAAGAACATTAGTTTCATGGAATTTTGAGTGTTGGTATTCAAACTTCCATCATCTGAGACACATAAAAGATATTGAAGTAGCATGAATTGTATCTTATTCCTCTATCCTTTCTCTTCTTTCTCCTGTTAGAAAAGGCTGTAGCAGAAGGCTAAAACCCAGCTAACATTTGGTGTTATACACATTTTCCTCTTTTTTTTTCCTTAGTAAAATAAGATGAAGATGTAGTATATCAAGCCCATTAAAATTCCAAGTGTGCAGATCATTGCAGAGAGTGCAGGTTTTGTTTTTGCTTCAACAGACACACTGTTATTGTACACAAAAGTGTACAGTATTTTATATTCTTGGGTAGTCATTTGGAAATACTGTATGAGTTTTATATTTGTTTCAGTGTAACTAGTTGTGAAACTCCTGTCTTGCTCTCCACAGTTTGTTGTTCAAAGACTTTAAATATCACCTGCTTCCAAAATGCAAAAGACCATCATGCCATTAAAGAGTGAACAATAAAAACGTAGTTGGACAGGTAAACCAGCAAAATTTACAGTCCTAATAAACTGCAACACATTTGAAAAGCTGATACAGATTTTTGTTGTCTTGCATTAGGAATGTAATAATGTAATCCTTATAGCAGTTCCTTACTATGAATCAGAATTGCAATAAATGAAGACAGAACACACTTTTGGAAGTTTTGGGTGCTTCTTAATATTATTTGCTAAATACAAAACTGATAGTTCTCTAGAAAAGTTTAAATCTTTAAACTGGACAGTAATAAATCTTCTACTCATCCTAGATCTCTGCACAAAGACTATAGTTTCTGAGATTCCTTGAGTCCTTTTTCCATATATCCAGTGACAAATACGATAATGTTGATCCTACAAACATTTTCACTGTATTCCTTTTTTCATAATCACTGTACATAACTACAATGACACAAAGATAAATATAAACAGGTCTTGCTTAGAAACATAGAGCAAATTCATGAAGAACGAGGAAAAAAGCAGTGCAACAGCAATAAAAAAATAATTTAGGGAAAGTGGATCCATTACTGCAGGCCAATTTTACAATTTTATATATCTTCATTTTAGTAAGATCTGTTATTTCTTCTTACATGTGAACATGTATTTATATAAAGACAATCCAAATCCTTTATGCTAAAGCAGGGGCTTAGTGAATTTGTTGCTTGTACCTGTTCTTTATAAGAATTTTTATTTTCTATTAAAAATTCAAATGCTCTTATGAATCAAGGTGTAAGTCATGCCACGTTACTACTAAAACATTATTAGTTAATTACTGTCCTAATTAAAATGATTGAAACCATGCAAGTTCACATGCAAGTTCAATTTTCAAGAGAAAAGTAATGATTTAAAGTTCAAGAATATTATGTTTCTCCTCAAAAGGTTGAAGTCCTGTTACAAAATAATTGTTAAAAAAGGTGCATCATAATTAGCTCTTTTGAAAAGTGGTGAATCCTAAAACAATTTACAAGATTCTTTTCTTTTCCCCTACACATAAAGGAGTAAGTTTATTGATCAATGTCTTTGGGAATGAATAGCAGCACAAATGCCTTCATTCCCCTGTTGATTAACAGCATGATTTTAGTGAAGCAGATGAAGGAAATCTTCAGTAACTCCTGAAGTATCAGTTTAAGCAATCAGTAGAAATCAGGAAAAAAAAATATTTTTGTTGTTGCTCTTGTTTGGGTTTAGTGTTTCATTTGGGTTGGTAGTTTTAATACACAGTAATTTATTTTCTCATTAATATCCCATCTTCAGTAAATACTAATTAAAACATAGCAATTGCTATGTTACTGTTTCATTAAATACAGGAAGTATGACAGTTTTTTGTTAACAGCTTTGTTATTGTGCCTTGAGCATTCCTTGAGCATTGCTTATAAAGTGCACTTTTACCCATGTTCTATCCTTCATAGGACTGTGCTCATTATTCATTGTTGCTGCTAATGGACTCATGAAAGCAGCTCATTTTTTCTGCTCAAAATGAAGTGTATGGATCCCTGGCTGTTTATGATGGTGTGAACACGGATCAACATGGAATGAAGTAACAGGGCAGAAAAATGCTTGCCCGACCAATACAGAAGGTAGCTTCTGCAGCCTCACCAGGATCACCAAATTCCAGACTTGGAAAATCTAGTTTGGGCCAGGGTTGTGACAGTTATTTTGCCATTTTATACCCAGGATGTGATGTGATCCCAAAATCTAGACACAAGGTAATATAATAATACAAAAATAAGAGGAGTAAATAGGACTTGCGATAATGAAGATGAAAGGGTATAATTTGAATGTGCATTGCTAAGTTAAGTCACTGCCCCTAATTTTCAGGAACTGATGAGGGTTAAGCTCAAATGAGCCAAATATTTTGGTGCCAAAACATATTTGTTTTCTATCACAGGCATTTAGGTACTAAATTCCTTTTAAAATCTGAGGTTTTGGCATTGTGATAGTTATTTGGAGATGCTTCTGTTATTATGTAAAGCTGTGACTTATAGTTGTATTTTCTTTCCCTTTTTAGAAAGTAATGAACTGAATTCAGCAGATAAGTTCTCCAAGCCTAACAGTGTTCAAGATATACCTCTCTTCATGTTTTCTAGGATTTAACAACCAGAAAGTGTGAACAGAGTGAATAATTAGGGAAAGAGTAATGCTTAAAAAGATATTAAGTTCTTCATTTCTAGGTTACTCTGAAATACATTTGCTTCTTTGTTGAAGAAGTAGTTAAGAATGTGGATTGTATATAGAAGGGATTTTTTTCTAAGCAGAAAAACCAGCAAGAATCTACTCTAATTGGTCTGTGGTAGTATATTTCCAAGAAACTAGATTAGATATAATTATCTTGGGAGGTTAGGCAACCCTCTTATCCCCATTAGTGTACTTACATAATATATGTTTTAATACCATCTCACAATAAGGCTACTGGCAAACCATAGGAAGTATGCAGATTCCCAGTGTTGCCTTTTCTTTCTCAAAGGCACAGAAGAGATATCACTATTCCTGGAGATATGGTTTTCTTTCTTGTCCGCTTTTTGATGTAGCTTATTATGGGCATTTGTAATTTTCCAGCGTGCTTGGCCTTAGATGTTTGGTTGTTCTAAAGGAAAGAAAAAGGTGATTGTGAACTGCTGAGTGTCTTTCCATTCCTTGGAAGAGGGTTGTGTAGCTGATGGTATCTGGTTGATTTGATGGTAGAAATCAGCAGTAGGAGGAGAAGATTCCTGATTTTACATGCTTTTGTTCACTAGTGACAGTGACGGAAGGTGAGCTTCTGTGCAAAACCTGGTATGCGTGGGAGTGGTATTAATGTTTAAAGTTCCATGCTAATTGAAAGTTTCTGTATGATCTTACCACTGTAATGGTATAAACATTATTATTGATGTAAATATATTAGTAAAAGAACACACTAGGTTTTCGGATTCAAGCAACCCCTCCTGAAATCCTATGAGCACAGTTCCTACTAGTTGTTTTGAAAAGGAAAATATTTTCTCCACGCCCCCATGAGTGCAGCACTGTCAGAAATGTGTGAACTTCTTGAAATGTCTTTCAGTGGCTCAGTGGAAGATTTTTCTTCTATTTTTATTTCTCTATGGTTGGACACTGTCAGTTTTAGTGAGCTGACAAACACAAAGACTTTGCAAGTGTTGTCTCCTTTTGTTTCAGCTTTCTTGCTAGGGTATAACCTATTTAGAAGCTTGTACTTCTGTTTCCTTTTCTTTGCTTTTTTTGTCTGTTTTTTTTTATCACGTTTGAATCATGAATAAAATTTCTTGTATAAAACTAAAGTATAAGAACCACTACCCAACGCTGAAATAAAAAAAGTGGCATTCAGGTTTAGAAATTCTTTGTTTCTTGTATGCATTTTAGATTGAATATTTGCCTGTAAGGTATACAGTTACTGATATGGCCAATTGCCCATATAGTGAGAAGAGGCTATTAGGATGAATTGTGTTGACCTGATGAGGGATGACTAATAAAATCTATTTTGATTTAAAAGGTAGCAACAACAAAGCCCACAACAACAATAACAAAAACAAAAAAGCATTTAAAAAGTTACTTTTTTTTTGTTGGCGCATTTTGCTAATTGCACTCCCTCTTTGGGTATCTATTTGAAAGGCAATTCTTGGAAATGCAGCCTTCTGTGATGGGTACTTCCTGTAGGTACTTACTCAGAGAAGGTTTTCTTCCCCACTGAGCTCTGTGTGAGCTGAAGTTATTTCGAGCAGTCTGGATTGGCACAAGGTAAATCATTAATATTAATGCCATTACAACTTTTGCATTTACAACTTCATGGGTCCTTCTGGGGAGAAGTGATGAAGTCCAAGATCTTGATTTTACCGTGATAATCTTGAACTTTGCATTTGTTAGAGATAGTGTGTTCTTATTTAGGAAGCAGGCAAATTCTTGCAGAGTTGGACTGAACTTTTAAAACCATCTTGCTTTCTGAACTCCTCCAATAGGTCACAGTGTAGACATATCCTAGTGATAGCAATAGCTGTTGGTGGTACTAGAAATTACAGGAGAATTGTTTCATGTCACTAACTTTGCTGAGAAGGGCTGTCCTCTGTAGTTAAACAGAACTGTATAAGAGTTAACCAAAGATTACCTGAGTCAACAAAAAAAATCCTCTAATGAGATTGGATATTTTTTCAGTTTGTCTAATTTCAGTCTAAGGCCTGCGGGACCTTTTGTTTGGCAAACCCCTTGATTTTGCATTGAATTCCAAGTTGTGGCTTTATGAAAAAACACTTCTTCTTTTCAAAACAGATATCCAAATACTAGTGGATCAGGTTTTCTGTGTTTGGAGCTACTGCATTGTTGTGGTTTAGTTCACTTATTTGTTTTTGTGAGATATGAATTAGGCGAAAATGACAAAGCAGGCTCAGAAACTTTAAAGAGTATATAGATAGTTTCTTATTACTAGGTAGGATAAAAGAAAAAGAAACACTAAGAAAGTAAAAGGAAAAAAGCAACATTCTTTACTTTGCCAGCACCACCACTCCCACATCCTCTATCACACCGGGGCGTGCAGCCTCTGCGCAGGCTGCTCAAGAGAGAGTGAGGAGGGTAACAAAGGTGAAATTTCTGGTCAGTATTACAGTTCTTAAAAAAAAGTCTTTCCAAACTCAAGGGAAAAGAAAGAGGTCTCCTCTCTGCTTCCACGTGGTTTCTAAACTGCCACC